>VXAY01003290.1:59854-114500 GCA_013399855.1 Oxyruncus cristatus | reverse complement strand
GGCGGCGCCCGGGGAGTCCGGGCCGCGCTCGGCGCCTCCTCCTGCGCCGGGGCCGCTGCGCTGCGCGGGGAGGCGGTGGCTCCGTCAGACTTAGCGGGGAAGCCCTGGAGGGGGGCCGGGCAGTGCCTCTCCCCACCCCGCGAGGTGCCGGAGCCGAGCCGAGCCTCCCCCGGCGGGCCTGGGGCTCCCCTCAGCGGGGACAGGCTGAGCCGCGCTCCGCTCCGCTCCGCTCCGCCGGGGGCTGCGGGCAGCGCGACCCTCCGCGGGCTGGCGGGATGCCGCGGCAGTGCCGGGAACCGAGAGGGGATGCCGCGCAGGTGAGGGCGGCTCTGAGCCCGCCTCGGCCAGAGGGGCTCAGCCGCGGCGGTTCAGTAGCCGAGGTTTGACATTATCACCTTTCTTTTGCTTTTCTTTGGTACTCACGGGTTTCAGTCCGAATCCTCCAAAAATCACAAGGGGAAGGCCTGACCTTGATTCTGAGAGATGGAGAGTCCCACCCTGGGACACAGAAGCGGTGGGAAAATGAAAAATGTGTCTGTGTTTTCACTTTCTGAAAGAAGTACAATGTACAGGTGATGGGTATTAAGCAACTAACACTCCAGTTTTGGAAAATTAGTAATAAAACCCAACCCCACAACTTAGATTTGAAAAATACTACTTCTGCTCACAACACTGCTAAAAAGAGGATGGCACCTTTGAAACATTGCCAGAGTACTTCATGCTGGGTGTTTAATTAAACCATCCTGGTTTTACACACAGGCTTAAAAGTACATTTCACAGTTCTCTTGTGCCACATAATCTTTTCACCATGAGAGTTAAAACCAGTTACCAAATGTCTCCAAGGCTGAACTAAAACAGAGCAACTTTTGAAGAGCAGAAAAATATATTTGGTAGATAGGATGGGGTGGTGGTGGTGTAAAGGATACACACACATCATACAACACCTGTAGACTGCTGCAGCAAACAACACCAGTATTTTACTTGGAATACTGGAAATCTTCCACCACTTTTTATTGGTGACTAACAGTGCTGGCCAGCCCTACTTGTTGGAGAGATGATACACTCTTAATTATATTCTGATTACTATCTTGGCTTCTTCCTTAACACCATTTAAATTCCAGTCTCAACCTTATCTCAGCAAGGTCTTAAGGAAAAAGTAGGACAGCCAACGTAACAAAAGTACAATTCCCTCCACATCTTTAAAAACTATTTCTGACTTACTTAAAACCAGGAGAAGCTGTGACCATATTTTTGTAGTTCTTTCAGACAAGCTCGTTAACAAAATCCAGACTTGTAGTTCTCACCAAGCTCAGTTATCAGCTTTGGAATGAAAATCAGAAACCTATAACTATTCTGCAAATATCTAGATTAGTTTTCTGATTTGATCTTAAATCACATGGTTACTGTCAACTGAGAATCAACATTTCTGGTGCTTTCCCCTGCTACATCTCCCTGGGTCATGGCAAAGATCAAACCAACTGAGAAAAACTAATCAAGAGTAGCAGCATCTCTGTTTTGACGATGCTTAGAAAGATGGCAGAGAAAGTCTGAATGAAATGTTTACAAAAATAATCATGCAAACATTAGGTAAATGTGGTGCTATTTTCAGCTTGTGCTTATTAATCATTTAAAGCAGATGATTGGAGCACCATTTGAAAAGCATTAGATGTGCATTCCTACTGGCTGCCTGCAAACACACTTGGATGATAATTCTGTGCTGCATAAAAACATTACATCCTGCAGACTGTTTTCACAGAAGTACTAAATTCCACACACAGCTACACCTGTTAAATACTGAGGATCCCAGTGCAGGGCTCAGGATTTAAATATTACACAGAAGGACATTCTCCAAGCATGTGATTCCTCACATCATAACATCCTCAGCGGGTCAGCTACTGCAGCTGGAATTAATAACACCAGAGCAGTACAAATTATTACTTTCCTTGCTTCCTCTTCATCTTCAGCCCCTATGGCTGATTTTGTCAAGCACAGTGAAATAGCAGAAGTGTCTGGCTGTTTATCACTTGAGACAAGCAATGACAGGGCAGCTTTCTTCATTTGAATACCTTCTGCCTATGGAAATCTTTCCCCATGCAAAGAGTGAAGTAGAATTTCATACATTTCTGACAACTTTAGAAGCTGTCCTTGTATTTTTATGAGCCACATGACAGAGGTCTCACCACTTCTTTTTGTCCTTTGGAGACCTCTTTCTTTTACTACAGTACTTTTAGGAACTCAACCTCTTAAGTACAGGTTTAAGATTACTTAAAGCATGATGACAATAATAACAGCATCAACTAAATGCTAAAATTTAATGCTTCTCATGTTTTGGAGATTAGGACCATTTGTGTTTTTTCCTAAATTCATTGTATCTCTCTAGGGTGAGATTTAGCAATTCCTTTCAATTATTCCTCATTTTCCTGATAATGGGAGAATATCTGCATAGTGGAGGTCAAAGGAATGCAGAGGAACAGAGATCATGTTATCACAAAACACTTTGGCACTCAGCTTGCCTCAAATTTGAATAAGCTAATAGTGAATTATCCTTGTCAGGCAGTTCTCAGGTTTGAGTTTCACATCATTTCCACAACCTGGAGCTTAATTTCCACACTAACAAAAAAAGAGGAGGAATTTCAGGGAAAGGCCAGTTCAGCAACTTATAGTTTGGCTGTATTATGTTAGAATGAAATAGCTATTTTTATTTCAGCATCCTTTATGAAATTTCTAAATATAGATTTGTGCATTAAAGCACATAACTGTGATGTTCTGATATCATATAAAAGTAACATCTTCCATCCCATGAAACCCTTTTGCTCTTACAGAGTTTACCTTTGAAGTGCTGTTGGTACCAAATGGCAACACTGAGAATGGAAGTGAAGAACACTTGATCTGCCAAAAATGTGGTAGCACGTGGTTCAACAGAGCAAAGTGCAGTGGTAAAACCTGTCATAATTCCTCACCAAGCAGGCAGAAATGTTGTATGAGGAGCTGTTGCACAACAGTACAGAGCTTTGTGGAACAGAAGCAGCAGGAATGATATTTGGAGTGCCCATATTGGACTTGCAGATGTGAAGTTTTGACTCTTTTATAACAAATTTGGACATTTAATTACCCGAATGTCCAGACCCAGCCTCAGCTGCTATTAGGAAAGAACTCCCAGGGTATCATATGCCACCAAACTACGGCACAAGTCCAGCATCTGATAGAGTTGGAAAGCATATCCCTGTGAATAGCCAGTGTGATCTCCTGCAGTAATTTCACACCCTCACATCACAGTCTCTCAGGGAAAAGCCAACCAGTCCTAAACCTCTGCTTTTTTAGGAGCAAAAGGAATGAGAGACAAAGGCTGAGCCTGTAACACGCTCTGTGCCACTGCCATGATGTCTCATAGCAGTCAGCATGGGGACGTTGCTTCCTGCATTTAATGTTTGAACATCATATGCACTGCGGGAGAAGATAACAAAAATCTGCCCCGTTTTGTTTAAAAAACCAACCGAACAAAAAACCAAAAATGTTCACCAGAGGATTATTAGGTACATTGGGATACTCTGCAAGCATCATTTCACTGTTCTAATTCAATGCAAAAGCAAAATGAGTCAGGTGCAAAGCACACATTATGTTTGCACTTACACAAAATGACCTTGCCATGGCCCAGCTTCAGCCATGCAAAAAGTAAAGGGAATTCAAATTCCGTCTGATGTTAGAAGCAATTTTACAGAACGTGGGGCCTCAACAAACTTCCTGTGCTGTTGGCACGAGTGACCCTGGCTAGAAATATGCTTGACTAAAAGTTACCAATTGATTTCTCTGTAAAATAAATCTGGTTCCTCCCTGGCAAAAAGAATTCGCAAGCTGTAATTTGTTGAACCTGACATAAAGTGGATGGTCTTGCAACCAAAAGCACGTAGTCAGAAACAGCATAAAAGGCCATTTTCTGCCACATTTAGAACTCGATGGAGATGTCCACAGCATCTTTATTCTAGAAAAAAAGAAAAAAAAAATTAAATTACCCCCCCCCAACAATCGACAAAGTCAGAAGGCCACGATGAATGGAGAGAACGTAATATTATGATTATATATTTTTGGAAAGAGCCAAAAGTTAGTTTACCAGATGAATAATCCGACTTGTTTTGTCAGAATCTACAGAATATATGTGTATGGGGGGGGGCAGAATAACTTTTTTGACGCCCTGAACTCATTCACAGCCACAAAGATCTTTTATATGCATAGAGTAATTGTGAGAAAGCTTTTTGCAATATTCAGACCTTTTTGCAACACTTTGAGACAATCCTCTTAAGTTATGCAGCATCTGCTTTAAAAAAATCCCAGATCCTATATAACACCCTTTCCACAGTTTACTGGGGGAAATCAGGTGACAAATTTAAAAGTTTTAGAATGAATGACGTCGTTTTAAGAAGAACTAACGTATTTTGTTGAATGTATTCATTCACAAGAAAGAACACGAAGGAAAATGCTCAAGTGGGTGCAAGTGTTGAATTAGAAACTCTGAAAACACTGTGAGAAACAAAACATGGTGAACTACTGAATGTTAAGTCACTGCACCATTGTTTTACAGTTCAGAAAAAAAGAAGACAACTTTTAGCTGTATGATAGTCAAAAATAATCACAAACGTGGTTCTTTCCTTTTGATTTTTCAACTATTTTTTTTTTACTTTGTTTGCCAAGAAAAAATCTTGATAGAATGAAATGAGTACCAGTTTGCAAAATTCTCAGTGCAAGTAGCTAAGTACCTGGATGTGGAAGGCATTAGATCCTTGGTCATGGGATGTGGGTTGTTTCAGAAGCAAAATTAAAATTAAAAAAAAAAAAAACCAAAAAAAACCAGTGCAAAAAAGGCAGCAGCTAAAGGTCAGTACTGGAAAACCAGCTGAGTATTGGCAACCTTGTCTCAACATTCCTATAAATTTAAAAGTCAGTCCTTGCTGTCTACAGCAGTTTCCCAAGGGGAAACAGAATAATTGATTTAAATGCTAGTTGTCACCAAGGGTTTCAGCAGAAGTTTCCAGAAAAAATACTCCACAAAAATACCCGAAAGAAAATATTTATCAATAACACAGAACTCACGTTGCAAATAAAAGTGAATTTAGCAAGGCAAACAGAATCTAGACGTGGTCCCAGTGGTCATTTTATAAATACCAAATTTAACTTGCTGCTCTTTGGGTAAGAGTAATTCACGTGCTTTGGGAGTAATAACATCTTACAATATCTCCTTCTGATCGAAGGTTGTAAATGACATTTGTGCCTATTTTTTTTAGGAAGCCCACTTACCTTTCAGACTTCAAGCCTTAATGAAAACCAGCACCAGGGCAAGGCGAATCTGCCAACATGCATTTTAAGTAAGTGATTGCTTTAAGTCATAGGTGCCAGGAAAAACAAGCAGGAAGCCCTTGGATGCACTCAGGAGCCCCGTGTCCCTGCGAAAGGAAGTCAACGATGCCGTTACACTGCTCTGCAATTTATCAACACCGAAGTTTGCTTTTCCACTCTCCCAGCTTCTGGCCAAACCTTCTGCTAATGAATGTCGGGCTTATTTCTCCCCTGCCCTCTATAAATAGTCACCTTGAAACGCTGAGCAATTCCAACCGATGAGCTCTGAGGTGAGGTGAACATGGGCACCCCTGTCAAACGCAGAGAGGCCTGGCTGCCTGCAAGCAAAGGACTCCCAAATTAATCCCACAATGCCCCGTGTGCCTGATGGGAAGTGCTGTCCCAGGAGTTTATGTGGTTTAACAGCAGCAGGGAGGCAGTTCGTGGCCTTGGCACGTAAGAGCCCTGACACTGCATGTGGTCCCTCCTGCAGGCTTTAATTCTTAAAAGAAGGGGTTCTTACCAGCATCTTACCTGTACATTTAATGCAATGTCATGATTGCACAGGCTTACATTTGTGAGAGTGGATCATGGTGCTGAAGTCTGGAGCATTCTCAGACTCTGGGGTGTGTGTCCTCACATAGAATCATAGAATCATAGAATCAGATGGGTTGGAAAGGACCTCTGAGATCATCAAGTCCAACCCTTGATCCAACACCACCGCAGTTACCAGACTATGGCACTCAGTGCCACGTCCAGCCTCATCTTGAAACCCCCCAGGGATGGAGAATCCACCACTTCCCTGGGCAGCCCATTCCAATGGCTGATTACCCTCTCTGTAAAGAATTTCTTTCTAATATCCAACCTATATATATACACCTATATATATACCAACATATATATACACACACACACACATATATATGTCTGTACTCACAAGGAAAAGTACGTCCAGATGGCATTCCAGAACTCCTCAGCCATCTTCAGAACCATCATTTCCATCTTTCCACTGTCTGGAGAGGAATTCAAGATGACAACAGACTTAAGGATTAATTAAGAATTAATCTCTCACATTGTTTCAGAATTAAATCCATATATCTGTCTAATGATCTTGGGCATATCTTCTAGTGATGAGGGCAAACAGCACAAAGGAAAAAATGTGGACATGGATCACATTATGGATGGGAAAATTACAACCCTTTTCTTATTTTTCATTCAGCTTTTTTTGTTTCCTTGTAGTATTTCAGTAACACATTGATTTAAATTGATCTAGACCTCTTAGACAAAAAATTACTCCCAGTTAAAAGCTACTTGCTTTTTTTTTCCCCTCAGCCGAAAAATTCTGATTTTAATTGCATCAGAATAAATTTATAGTGTCAGCTGATTGCCTCAGATAAGAGAGGGGGAAAAAAAATCTAAAATGTTCTTTAATACTGGCAAAATAAGGCAAACAGGGCTGCGTGAGGCAGAGCAGTGCCAGCAGGGCAGGGAGGTGATCCACCCCTCCTGCTCAGCTGGGGGGACACACCTCTGGAGGGCAGGGACCAGTGCTGGTGGGCTCCCAGTACAAGAGACACATGGACTTACTGGAGTTCAGTGAAGGGCCAGGAATGGGGACATCTGTCCTATGGGGAGAGGCTGACAGCGCCGACACTGTTCATCCTGGACAAGAGAGGAATCCAGGGGATTTTAGTCACGTGGCCAAATTCCCAGGGGCAGGGAATAATAAGCCAGGCTCTTCTCAGTGGTCAAGGGGCAACAGACACAAACTGAATTCCAGGAAATTCCATCTGAACACGAAAAACCTCAAAACCAAAAGGCCGCTTCCCCAGAGAGGTTGTGGGCTCTTCACCCCCTGGAGATGCTCAAAACCCAACTGGACACAGCCCTGGGTAACCTGCTGGAGTTGAACATGCTTCGAGCAGCAAAGCTGGAGGCGCCTTCCAGCCTCAGCTCTGCCGAATCCCACACCAAGGAGTGAACTCAGCCTCTCCTCCACCACCCTGGGCAAACACAGTTGTTGAAATTTCTTTCTTCTTCCCATCCCTAGGAAAATTGTCATTTGAAGTTTTAAACCTGACCTTTCTCAAGAGCAATATCCTGACAAGGAGCATCCAAACCACAGGTTTTCTCTCAGTATAATTTTCCACACAACTTGTAAATAATCATGGATCAACACAGGGATGAATTTCATTTTAAAATGCTTTTCTGGAATGATCTGGATTTTTGCAGACTTATTGATCCTGAAAATATTACCTTATCTTTAGCATTTCCAGCAATAATTGGACCAAAACTGCCCTGGGGATAGTGTTTGACACAGAATACCAACGCATCATACAAAAATATTCCCTCCCAGCCCCTGAAGCTTTAAGATTTAATTACCTCTTAGAGATGGTTTAAACTTTTTGTTATGTGTGAGTGAAATCCTTACACAAACTAGTCCTTGGGAGAAGTATTATTCTCTTATAATAGCATTTGCATGGTTTAGGTTTCTCTGCAACACCTTAGCAAATTGTATTTTCCTACTAGTCTGCTCTTGATGCCAGGCTGATGCAAACTCTGTCCTCATCTACAAACCCTCCTTAGCGAGAGAAATATTAATTTTACATATTATAATTTATATCTCTCACCAAAATAGACAATTTTCCGATTGAAGAGCAGAATTTAAAAGAAAAATACTCTCTAATGTCCCATCTTTCCTGAGTGGGGCAAATAAAAGGGTTGCTACACCCAGCCAGCTGTCCTAGTTATGCCTAGAAAGCTGGGATCTCAGCAGCAGGAATGAACTGGGATGTGGTGGAAAACAAAAGCCAGAACAATGTCTGAAAAGATCGTGGTGGGTGGTCTGTCAGTCCTTCTGTGACTTGCCAGAACAGTTCTGGGATGACTGGTCAGACCGAAAAAGTCCCTGAGCCTTTCAGAAATCCTCCCATTTGCAGTTCCACGACTTGTTTTCACCAGGAACGAACAGGTTGGGATAAGCCTTGTTGCTTTACCCCTAATACCTCTGGTTACTCCAAGCTTTTTCCCTGTTTCCTCTGTGATGAAGAAAGGAGGGAGTACTTGCCCAGAGTGGAGGTTCCAGAGATGGACTGTGCTGGGAACAGTGGAAGGAGCCACGCAGGGCTCGGGCTTGTAAATTGAGTTATCGCTGTTTCCTCTTTCAGTTCTCTGCTGTCTCTGGTTTATTTCTGGGTTAAACCAATGCTCATTAGTTGTGTCTGCATTTAGTCTCCCACAATTGGCAGAATTGAAAATGCACATTTGATCAACGTTATGGGAGCTCCAGCAAGGAAAATCCAGGAATTTCTGTGCTGAGGCAAATGCTAAATGTTTAGATGAGGCAGCAAATTAACTCACAGAGTGCAAAGTTGTATATGCCCAGGCATTATGATCCTTTTTTCATCTGCATATAAGCACAGAGGACAGTCTTAAGTGTATTTTCAGTTATTTAAAAACAAAGAAAGCAAACCCAGGTATGAAGATACAATATTTGAAAAGAGGCTGTTTTATTGTACAAGAGTAAACCCATCAAAGAAAAAAAACATCTTTCATAGTCCAGTAAAAAGACACCAGGATAACTTCATCCACTCCTTAAAACTTCTCACAGACTACATACATTCATTACTTACTTTTAATGGGCTGCAATGCCATATATTAATCAGAGTCTTTACTAAAGCAGTAATTATTGCAAAGTTCTACAGTTCTAAGGGGGTGTTCGAGCAGATGTACTTAGTACAGATTAATATTCTTTTAATTATATAACTTACTGGGATCTGAATAAAAATGAAGCCATAGAGTGTGTGCTCTGAGTTGGCAGTGGTAGTGGTTTCTCAGTGGCAGGCACACATGACAAAACTTCACCAATATCTCATCTTTTTCCCCCCTCTCCTATTCATTTATCCTATGGTTACATAAAAGCAGCAGGGAAATGAATTATGCATATTTTTTAGCCCACTGAAAAGTTAATGAAAAGTTAAATACAACTTAGGTGTGTGATTGCACAAAGCACTTATTTGACCTTGCCAAGCTTGAAAAGGCATTCTAAGATTAGCCTGGCATGTATTTCAAGTGTACAAAAAATACAAAATTGGTTCTTAAGACACCAGTGCAGACAGTTTCATGCCTAAATCCTCGTTATGTTCAGTGTATTTATAGGAAATGACTCAACTTTAAAGTGGGTTCTTCCTTGTGGTGCTCGTATGTTCAGATGCTTCTCAGGAAGCTCCAGCCTTCAATAAATCATGTTCTACACAGGGGTGAGCAAAGACTCTGCAAATGTTCCCATGTACCAATTTTTGTCACAGTGGCTGTGAAATATTGCAGTATTTGACAGTTGATCAAATGGGAGGGAGGGGACAGAAGGAGATGAAGAAGGGGGAATAAACTCCAGCCCTTCCACCCTTTTCAGTTTCAGGGTTTGCACACAAGCCTGAGAGCCCCCAAAAGCCCATGGTGACACTTTCATCCTCCAGCTCGCTTTTGCTTTTCCATTATTTGTTAAATCTCATTTTAATGTTAGGCTGTGAACCTCTTATTTGCCACAGGGCAAAGCAAATTAAATGTAAAGTGAATAGAGATGCCAAAGGTAGAACAAACTCCCTCACTCCAGCAACACAGAAGCGACACAAAAATAGAATGCTTTATTCTCTATTTCCTACTCTTGTCTAGCAATGGAGAACAGGACAGCTTAAGATCTGATGTACCACATACCAATCCTCCCTCCCCACCAGGAACACAAGGGTAAGAGTTGCTTCTCTTTATCCATTTGGGAAATACAGTTTAAGGAGCTGAAAAAAAAATCCATGTTCAGTTTGATATTTCTAAGTTGTTTCAAGCTCAGCAATTAAAACACTGCACTTGAGATGTCAAAAAGTTACTTCAGTAATTCAGCTCTGCTGAGAACTGCTGGACAAAACTGCAGCTTCAGCGGACAGAAGCAGATCAGGTCCAGGTTATCTTTACTAATTCATCCAAAGAATGAGAGGATGAAGGATGTTACACTGCTGCCTCTCAAAATGGTAAATACAGAGGAGCTGAGGGAAGTGATTTTTAATACCATTATTATAGTGGGGAAAATATAGTAACCAACAGAAAACCACACATGACACTCAGACAGGGGCACAGGTACCAGCAATAAGAGTACTCATCTCAAATCCTTACAACTTGCTATTGACCTTAAACCACTAATTAGGCTAAAAGAATATTTTTATTTTTGTGTAATTATTCATTTTCCCTGATTAAATCTCCTCCTTTTCAGCCTTTTTTTTTTGTCTGTAGTCATTATTGTATTGCATTGCATTATTACAGAGCTTCTGACTTCCAAATGGACAAACTCCTGGTTAAGTTATGTATGTCTGACCAACAGCTATAAAAACTTATTCTCCCAAATGCACCTCTTTGTATCACGTTCTCCATTTTTGCCACTCTGCATCAATGTAACATATTACAGCTTTTCTATGGTTTCAGTGTTG
The DNA here is from genome assembly GCA_013399855.1 of Oxyruncus cristatus. Classification (NCBI taxonomy): domain Eukaryota; kingdom Metazoa; phylum Chordata; class Aves; order Passeriformes; family Cotingidae; genus Oxyruncus; species Oxyruncus cristatus. Next base: position 103,698 of record VXAY01003290.1, on the reverse strand, counting down.
GGGAATGATACATTTTTTTTCCAAGTGATGGTTCCATGTGAAAAAGAAAAAAAAAAAAAGATTTTAAACTGGCAATATTTTAGGCAAGTTATTACAAGGGTGTATAAAACCTGTTTGATATTATTGTTCCATGTAAATTACTTTGGCCTCTTGCAACTTTTAATACCTTAAAACCATCATCTTAAGGAGACAATCTCGCAAGAAAGAGACGACGTGTGCTCTGTGTTTCCGTGCCCTTATCTTCCCTTTCTCTTTATTATATACAATTGCATGAAAATCTTTCACTTTGTTACCACTTCATTCCTTTTCTCTTTCCCCTCCTATTATGATGGAAATTATTTAAGAATTAACCTGCTGTCACCGACTCCTGGGGCAGTTTCTCTATTTCTGTTTTGACATCATATAATGAAGATTAATTTGGATTCGGGCCCTGAATGGCAGCTTTGGGAGGAGTTCAGAGCCAGAGCCTGCACTGCTACTGAGCCAAGGAAAAGCAGGACAAGTCTCATAGGCTCCAAGTTACTCTGTGAACTTCTGAAAATGCCAACCTACAAAATAACCAGCATATTTCCCACCTTAAAATAAATCATGGGCTGGGATTCTTTCCCCCTCAGTGGCTTCACTGCTGATGTCACGTGTGCATGATGTAATTAATGAGCTTAGCAGCTTCTTTTCTGCACATCCCAAAAGAGACCTTCAGAAAGCAGCGATTTTAAATTGTCTCCTTGAAGACCGGGCTCTCGGCCTGGGAAAGGCCGAGAGCCCGCTCTTCAAGGAGACAATTTAAAAATATAAATACACACTATTGAACCATCAGCTGCACAGTGCCTCTCTGGAAAACAGCAAGGTACCAGGATTACAACCCTTTAGAAGTTCCAAGCGTATCACTGATGGTGGGGGACAATAAAAAGGGTGTTAAGGCTGGACCCCCCCGGAGCAGTCCCGGTGGTTTTGCCTTTCAGGGTCAGCACAGAGACAGGTCTTGCTTGGGAGACGTAGCTTTGAGTCTGATGATCTCTTGAGTCCACGCACCGGGAACTAGAACGGAAAGGCAGGAACGAAAGAACGCTGTGCCAGGGACAGAACCAGCTCAGGGAAACACGGCACAGGGAAGCAACACTTTGGGATCCTCAGGGCTGTGCCGTGCAACCTTAGGTCAGTACACCTAACAAACCTATCCTGGTTTGAGGCTGTGCATCCAGAGACCAGCTGAAAACAGCATTTTACACAGCAATCAAGACCAATGGTAAATATTTGACAATTTTGTCAAGCTCCGTTTGGCTGAGGTTGCTCTTGCCCTTCCTGATGAGCTGTTTGTGTTTTGAACTTGATGGCACCGACAGAAAAATGTCATTTGGACATAGACCATTAAGTCTACATTTGCAGTATCTTTTTGCAGATTTTCCCATTTTTAAACTCATAAATGTTACTGGTTCTTTGCTGTTTTCCGTGAGGGCAGGAAGACATCTATTTGGAATACACACAGCTCGAAGTAGCCCATGTTCCTTGGCTAACAAACAGAAGTGCTAAAAGCAAACGCGCAGGTTCACGGAGCAGTAGCTTTACTAGGCCATGGAGGGGAAGAAATTCAAGGCCTTCTGTAAAACTGAGATTCAGAGCTCTGTATGGTAAAATTCAGGAAGTCTAGCAGCAGACAGAGGTTAGAAAAGAACCCTAACCCTGCCACGTTAACCATCAATACACTCGAAACATCACAATACAGACGTGCTGGTACCATGTCATCAGTGCTTACATCCCCTCACAATCCCTGTGCAAGGGTCTACATGGCTGCTTTGTGACATTTTTTTCTTCAGAGATACTCAATTTTTCCCTAATTTAATTATAGGGTGAGGAAAACAGAAACACTGTGGCTGTTTATTCATCTCCTCTGTCAGTTGGGAACTGTAAGTTTATGCCCCTGAGAGGAGGGCAAAGCAGCTGAGAAAGGCGTTTTTTACTAAGACCATTAAAACAGGGTAAAGGAGAACCCAAGACACTTTTCTGTACTAATTAATCTGGAGAATTAAGATCCCAAGTCCACAAGACTAATAGCATCACCCAGTGATTTGCAGTGTAAGCTGAATGTCCCAGTTTAGGTTTGTCCCCTACATTGTCCTTTGGGGCAAGTAGTCATCACACTCAGAAATAAATATAACCTGTGCTGGTTTGTTGTTTTTAATCCATTTTCTGTGTCTTTATTGCAGTGACTTTGATTCTCTGACAGAGCTGATGGTCTAAGTTAGATGCTGTTTAACACCAGGTGAATGACAGAATCTTGAAGGTGCCCAAAAATTGCGAGTAAAATCCATTTGTGCACCTGGCTTGTCCCTGCAGCAGCTGATAAACCACAGACAGAACAGCCCATGATGGGATTCAAGCCAGGTCTGACTCACCCAAGCAGCAACAGAGCTGGCTTGGTTCTCCCAGGCGACATCAGAATACAGTTCAGTATGAAATCAAATGCAGTAAAGGCATTCAAGATACCAGAGGTGTTCAGACATCAGCATAATAAACATGCTATTATAGATATCCAAACAGAAAACACACCTTATAACAGTTCCTTTCCTTGTATCCACAGTTATTTTGATAGATGAGCTAAGGACAGGCAGAATTTGTTCGCAAAGCCATCTTTTCCTCAGGTGACAAAACAAATTTAAAAAAGTGGGCCCTAAAAGGTTTTGTGAGGTTTCCAGTCTGCTGTGGTGGTACAACTACCCCCAGCTCCAGGAATAGCAATCTGTATCTAAGCAATTCCTTGGAGACCCCCTCATAACTCCTTCTTAAACCTACCCTTGATGAAAAATCCTGTCCCCTTCCCAGGCCACCCATTCTAGGGGCAGATTAGTTCTTAGGCTGCTTCTGCTCATGTGTGGCCTAAATTTCCACCCAATTTAAGCACAAATCTCTTGAAAACCAGTTCATTACTATTCTCTTCGCAATTACTATTTCTTTATTGGAAGACTCATCACATCTCATTCTCAGTCTTCCCTGCTGTAGACTAAACATGCCAGCTCTTCCACTCTTTCCCCACAAGACACATTTCCCAGACCTGATTCCTGTTTCTCCTCACTGGCTTCCCTCCAAACAGTCAACATCTTCTCATCACAGGGTTCCCGAAATTGGACACGGGGCTGCAGTAGGAGCCTTATCAGTAACTGAGTGGAAAGATTACTTCATCATCTTACAGACAATCCTGCTTATGTAGCCCAGCACTTGCCTTTTTTGGTACTTGTGTTCTTTGGCAGGAACATGAAATTATCAGCCCTTGTTTAATTGCTAATCCGTGGCAACTCCCTTTCCTGTAAAGCCTTTGGTTTCTAAGAGCCTGAGCCCGGTTTTTAGCTCATTCAGTTGACACAGAAAGGAACTTTTCTTTTTCATCTTACAAACATTCACGTGTCTTGAGGAATATTCAGGATCCTTCATCCTTGTTTAGACTAGAAAACCAGCAGGATTTGCAGTATAAAGGCTCCCAAAGTAACTCTTCCAAGCTGCTTCATCTTCCCCTCCTCCCACATGCAATGCCTGGCATATGACACCCATAAAGATCCCATAATTTTGGGGGTTGCCAGTGCTATTAATCACAGAACACATGTCCCAGCTCTAAATTTTGATAGTCTTCACCTTTGCAAAACTGCTGACTTGAGAAGTAAAGGATATTTGTCCTTCAGGCAAATGATATTCCATGGAAGTGCCTTCTGCACAGCTGTCCAGCTGTCACACCTGATCAAACACAGCAAATATTAAGTGCCAAGGTGCATTTTGCTTGTTTGGGAGATTTCAACTGCACTGTTTTGCACACCAAGGAGAACTGGAACAAATTGCAAAACGAGGATAATGTATACAAAACTCCCTTATAGTTTAAAACCCAAGAAAGTCTTAAAAAAAAAACCCCAAACATACCTTTAAGAGCAACTTTATTCTAATTCCATCTACAAGGAACTTCAGAAGTCTTCTGAGGAGCTTTGTGACCCCTAATTAGACCTTTGCACAGACAGAGACTGGAAATTAACTGAAATGGCCAGACATACTGAAATAGGAACCTCTTTCCCCCCCGCAATTACATAAAAGCTATAATTATATTTGTTACAGAAACAATTTAACTGGGGGAAACATTAGATAATTGAAGACAGCCCCTCCCTCCAACGCCAGTTCCCCACCACTCAGAGCACAGCAGGAGTAAAATTAACTCAGCAAAGAGTGTTCCTACTGCAGAGCTAATTCTGTGTGGGGATGGGGCTGTGCTGCTCACTCCTGGCAAGAAAAGCGTTAAAGGAAACCATCTGAGACTATTTTGCAGGTCACCTTTGGTAATGCAGCTGCATACATTACATTTTCAATCTGTTAAATCAGATAAAAGAGCAAAAAAAAGACTTGACAGACTGAATAATTCCTTTGTGCACAGCCAGTAATGACAAGGATACCCGAAGTCCACCTTTGCTGGCAGAAAACAGAGAGATTCTGGGCTGCAAAAGGGCTGAAGGGTTGACCAGCTGCAATTCAACTCGTAACAGAACGAGGAGAAACCCGTTTGTTTTTTCCCCTCCTTAAAACCCTTCTCTCTGAAGTGACCTGCAGAAGGACACCAAGGCCCTGCTTTCTTACTGCATTAAGGCAGGACAGAAATGCAAGTTTGTGACTGTTGTACATGGACCTGGAAGAGGCAGTGAGGTGACCCTGGTTTCCAGCCAGCCTGGTGTGGATGGATCCTGAGGAATGACAGGAGATGGACCGACAGGGAGCAATCCTGCTGCTCCCCTGTCCCACAGCTTGGCTGCAGCATCTCAGCCTATCCCCAGCCTCTCCCAGTGCCAGGCTCTCCTGTTAACTGGGCTGCCAAGGGTGCCAAACAGGATCAGCTATGGAATCCTGAGCTAGTGGGAGCAAATGGGACAGAGATCACCTGGAGCACAGCCCTGGCCCATAGATTTGTTTGAGACAAGGAGAGGAAATGGGGACACAGCTCTGTGTGTGTGGAGGGGGGGGGGGAAAGATGTCTCAATTTTTCTGTTTTAAGCCCCAGCACTGTGATTTCTGGGTATGACAACAGATCTATGTTGTACCAGTGCCTTCAGCTCCCTGACAGCACAGAGACAGTCCAGCTCCTGCTGCACATTCCAGCGAGGGGGAGTGCTGGATGGCCACCAGGTGAGGAGCAACAGTGGCCAGCATCAGAATTCAAGGGTACAAACTCCCCCAGGCACAGCAAATGGGGACACAGCTCTGTGGTACCTCAGCAGTGGTTTTTTCTGTGCAGAGTCAATAGTGATCTGGGACCTAATTTGTGTAACAAGCTATTTAAGAGGGAAGCTAATTGAAGTACATAAATCCTGACGAGTATCACATCAAGCCAAGATACTATTATTAGCCCAACCCAGATAATGTCATAGACGTGCACCAAGAAACCTCAATAAAAAAATTACTAGGAAATGTTCCCCACTTCAAGATCCCTAGAGAGAAATTCTCTCAAGCAATGATTAGATATTATCCAGAATATCAAGAAGGAATACTAAAAATGGATGTGGTGAAGGAAGGTAGAAAAAGCACAAGTTCACCCAAATGGGTCACAACTTGTTCCTAACATTCATTCTCAGTATGCTTTGGAGGTTAAGAGAGCACAGCCAACTAACAGAGGGGCAGCTATAAGGAAAATTAAACTATAATTCTGCCATAAAATTATTTTTTTAAATTGCATGTTACTTCTGTAAATGTTGATGTGAAGTTAATTGACAGAGAAGCGTTTCCAGCAGCATCCTCTGATAAACTCTGGTCTCGTTCTTCCATTACCTGTCCTGAGCAAATTGAATTCTCCCCTCTAACAGCTTCTACCAATCCTACACAAAGACAGAAATAGCCTTTATGGGTATTTCCATCCTTGTGATGTGATCAGGCTGGAGCACAAGGACACACTTGGGTTTCTGTTCCAGTCATCAGAACCCATGAGGGTTCTGTAGGTCCATGTGGACAGGAAGCCACAGCTGAGAAACTAAAAGCAACCAGATAAAAAACCCACCCCAAACCACACAAACAAAACAAAGCAAAAGGAAGGAATTAAAAAAAGAGGAATGAAGTGTGTGCAGTGAAGAAAGGAGGCTGAGGTGAAGCAGGATGGGGGAAACACCAACACACACTACACGTGTAGTACTTGAGGCCCTGAAAAGAAACAGGGAGTGTAACTTTGTGCCCTTACAACACCCACTTAAAGTGAACTTTAGGAATCAATACCTTAGAAGAAAAGCACAATCAAGTGACAAAAACGGACATCAGCTCGAACTGAGTAGTTCACACCACGTGCCCTGCAGAGTACAGCTACTTGAAAAGTTCCTCCTCTAGTTTCTAAATTCAAGCCTCATTTAGAAAAGAGAAATACACCTATTTGAAAGATTTCTTGGGTCAGCATCTCAAACAACAGATTTAGGGCTGGCTGAACATATTCCTTGACGAGGAACAGAGTTTTGCCTTTCTCTGACAGACAATCTTCTGTGCCACTGCCACTTGGAACGAGCCTTTCATCATTCCCAGCTTGTAAGTGGAAGTATTTTCTTATGCTGTTCAACACGTGGTACCATTTACTTCCAGCTCAAGCAGAAGGAAATCTCTGTGCTAGTAAAGATAACACTGAGACAAGTCTAGGAGACCTCACACCAGTTTGAACCAGCACTGTGCACAGACTGGAAAAGCAGCTCAACATTTCCCTGCCTTTTGGGCCATGTTTTGTGCCATTTTTTGTGCTTAGACTATAAACCCCCAAGAAGGCACTACTGCAGCCCCCTGTTTGCACATGAAGTTGCGGTGATGCAGAACCAAAAAACCAGGCCACGCTGCACGTTGAGTTTGTGGTGTATCATCACCTCCTGTTCTGGAACTCCTGCCTTCCCTCTGCCTCTGGGTTTTAGGTTGCTCTGTGCAATGCTGTGATCTCCATGACCACACACACACTGTCCAGGCAGCAGGCACAGAGTGGTGATGCCCACGCAGCAACTTCCTGCAGCCTGGGCACAAACCACACTGATTTCAGGTCACAAAAATCAAGTGCTGTCTTTGCTGACTTTTTCTTACAGACTATTGCCTTCTCGTAGGTCCTGAAGAACTACAGGGCACATACAGAGTTTTTAGCAATATTTTTCCTTCATCCTTTTATGTGAGTAAATAATTTAAACCCTCTGCCTCTCACTGTAACTTCTACCACCGTGTCTTTGTCTGGTTTAACAGACAAGGCCTTGCTGTTCTGCAGAACATCTTCCCAGAGAAAGCTCACAGAGGAAGTCCAGGGAAAGGCCAGATTTCATTTCCAGCATAAAACAGTTGGTTACTTAAAAGAAAATCCAGGAAACCCAATTCAGCTCTACCTCACATAAGGCATAGGATTATTTGACTCGGGTCACAAGAAGTATTTCTTCTCTTAGGGGCAGATTATTTTTACAGTAAACAGCTACAAATATATTTGAGAATGAAAAAAAGGTTCTGTTGATGATTATCTTTTTCTGTTTGTAACTCCGAATGAATCCATAAATCTTGCCTTGGCTTCTAATTCACTGGAAAGCACTTATACATATATTTATACATATAAAACCTAATCCAGTCCTTACATGGAACTAGAAATAGAAAACATACACATGCACAAAATGCTAAATCAAAAACAAGTCTTGAAAAATGCAAGTGATGTCATGCCCTTAGCTTGGCTCATTAAGAATGAGTTAGATTGCAATCATTTGCCATCTTCATTTATTCTCCACCAATAATAAAGCAAAGTTACTCAGCTTTGGAACAGCAGCCTTAGTTTCACAGATGAAACCTGGATGTTTTTAAATGTGACAAAGAAACCCCACAAAATACCATGTTTGATTTCCATGTCAAAAAAAAAAAGAAAAAAGAAAAGCCAGCTGACTTCCAAGGAAAGGTAGAGGGCAATGTCCAGTATTCACTAAACTGAACAGGCCAGTGATTAGGGAGGTCCAGGCACTGCCATTTTTAATACTGATATAAATAATTTTATATAAGCTGAATGCCAGGAACATGGTTTACTTCCAAGGAGCACTTACAATTTTGGTATGGTCCACTACTGCACAGTAATCACACAGAACATCTATTTATAGTTATTCCCACTAACACAGGGTTATCACAAACAAACTTTGGTATTCATAGTGTAAAGATGAAAAACAGAGTCATGGAAAAATATGCTCAGCAAGATTCTACTCTTCTCACAATGTTACCACATTAATACCTGTCAGTACGACCATCTGAACAGCCCCTGGTGTTCAGCACAGGCATTTTCAGATCTCAAGTGTCTCTCTGTGTTCCTGATCCTAAGTGTTGTCTTCTTCACAAATCCTAAGGAAGCAAAGGACTCTGAACACAGGGAAGCAAGAGTTTGGAGATGAAGCAAATTTATTGTTCCAAGTGTTGAATTCAGGGAGTATTTTAAAATCAACAGCCACACACTTCATGAAAATCCAGCTAGTACGAATGGACAAATCCAGGTAATCCTCAAATAAGTTACAAAGCTATTGTAGGATGGTGTCTGTGTATCAGAGAGCCTTGTAGGTAACCCATGGTTTAGAAAAGATGCCCTCTGCTCAAAGGACAAGCAGAGAACAGCATCACTGAGGTACTAGTCCCACTTCTCTCAGGCAAATTTCTGCATAGATATCTAAGGTTAAGGAGTTCTGACACTTTCTGAACAGCTTTTACAGCATCATAAGGTAACATAATGAAAATACATTGTATTTGAAAACAAAGAGCAGCATATTAGACATGCACTGCTAGAAAAACATCCTGTGTGCCACTGGAGATGTTAAAAGTACCATACACAACTTGGATGTTCATCTAAAAGCATATTAATTTCCTTGGACTTTGTTTTCTTCTGGAAAAAAGTCTACACGGTCTTCTTCATAAAACTGGAATTCTCAACATTCAGCTGTGGTGGGTATGACATGAACATACAGGGTCTTCATGTTCAGGTTCTTCATGGAGACGTCCTTCGTGATCTCTGAAGCAAGGAAACGAGAAACACCACAGTTAGTGCTCCTGCTTACAGGGAAAACTAGGAACACTTCTTTTTTTGCTTTATTCAGCCTGTTCTGCTGGTTTCAGCACAGGGTGCCTGGGACAGAAACCGCTCAGCTCAAAATCCCCTCCTGTTAAAGCCCAGTGCATGAAAGGAAGGGTCACCATAAGTCAGGACTGTCCCTGAACAGACTGGTTTATGTCACAAAGTAGAACTTTTTGAAAGTCTTTGTCAGCTCCCAGCTTCACATCCAGACAGAAAATTAAAATGCCACGATATTAAAACAAAATCAACAGTACAACACAATGCACTGAAAGCATTACTGTCCCTTGTAAACAGAATGGAAGAGCAGCCATACAGAGAACCAGCTCCTCCAGCACCCCAGCTCTGATGGAACATAAACCAAGGTCTGTGTGCAGGAGAACAAGAATAGGAACACGCAAACACTGACTGCAGTTTATATGTAAAACAAGGATTGCAGCTGTACCTGCTGGAAAACTAACACTGGAATCTTGCTGAGAATGTCTGAAGAATTTCATACCACACGGGATCAATTCCCTAAGTCTTTTCACAGCTACATGCCCATAGTTTGGAACTGTAATAGGATAAAGTCTCCCCAACAAACCTCTGAAGGATAGAGCATATTTCTAACAGGCTGATTCAGGTTTGTAATTACCTCTGGAACACAAACACAGAGTAATCGCACTTGTGGCCAGGGAAAGTCACCTGCAAAGTTTGTAGGAGCTGGAAATCCCTTTCACTATGACACCTTCCATTTTTCCCAAGGTGCTTGCTGGCTCAATGCTTCCAGCACCCATCAGCTCTACCAAACTCCCCCACTGAGAGCAGAGCATTTGGAACACTGGGAGGCACAGCCTTGGAACAAAAGTCACCTCAAAAACAAATACACCAGAGACTTCTTAACTGAGAAACTTCAGAGTGATAAGAAACTTGGAAGGTAAAAACACACTGAAACCCAAGGTAAGGAGTGTTGGGGTTATGGGGTGACCCTGTACCCTGGAACCCTCATAGCCAACCCCAGCAAAGAGAAGACAACGTTCAGTTTGGGCACCGTCACAAAGGACAGATGAACCACCTCCAGACTGGCCAGGGGCTTTCAGTGCAAACCCTTTTGCAGTGCCCTGCTGTGGCTCACAGCCCCGAGGGCTCATCTTCACACAGCCCCTGTGGGAGAGGCATCTCTGGGGTGCGTCCATGGACACCAGGTCAGGGCAGTTTAGTTTTCAGTAACGTGATGTCCAAGTGAAAACTGCCCCCGGAAATGGCAGCGAGGAGTTCTGCTTCCATGCAACACCACGCATGGGCCTTCTAACATTAAGGTCCCCATCTTGCCAGGAAAAATACGACATTTTTAGACTGAGTAGATAGTCTGCATTGATGTTTAAGGCCATTGATAAATTAAAGAATTGAGAAGTCCTTACGGATCACAACGGTACTGTTTTTAAGGAATCCTTTTCCACGGTGTAGTACTCTGCTTTAAGCAGTTGAATATCCATCCACAGGGCTAAAGGAGTGGAGATATAATCCAATTCAGCAATTAGGGCTTTATTCCCTCACTAACCTTCCTTCTCTCCCCAAGACCACGTTCCATCAGGATGTAAAAATGTTAGTCTGGTCTGCAGAAGCAGCCAAACAAACAATGAACTTGGTCTCCAAGTCCATTATTAAGTATTTCTTTTTAAGATCCTGAAAAATTCTGAACCTACATGAAGCTGCTATTTTCAACAGTATTTAACTCAATAATTACTTGTAGAAACTGGAAGCTTGATTTATCAACGAAGTATAAGGACATCCTCCTTCCCATGCCAATTCCTGCAGGGAAAGGCTTTGCAGGGAGCACATGGAAATGTCACCCTTATCTCCAAAATGGCTCTGAATCAGGTACCTGGAACTCGTGTCTCAAGCTTGTGAATAAGCAACATTCACCCCTCTGACATTTATTTATGGAATGTTTTTCCTATATTACAAAGGGGGAGTGAAAAACACATTTGTTTCTGAAAAGCTAGCGAGCTTTTGAGCAGTGGACAGCAGATGCCCAACTGCCTGGACCAAAAAGGCTTATAAAAATAACCTTTTCAAAACCAGTAACTCATTTTCCACCAAGTGACTCGTCTGCTTTTTATAAAACAGGCATCAACTTTCCAATTCGTGGGTTATTTTCATCAAACATTTCAAATGGTTAACAGTAAATACTTTTTTTCATTTTTAGAATAAACCATAAGAAACCTCTTCAAGAGACTGAACTTTTTTGTTTTGAAGGTAGGCCCTAGAATAGATGGATTAGAAGATGAATAGGGGACTACAAAGCTGCAACAATACAGAGAAACATTAAGTGACCTAATGTTTTCTAGAGGCATCAAAGGGTTTTACAAAGCACTTATTTATAATATAAAGAGACGTGAAGATAAAGTACAACAATTTTGCTGCTTAAACAATTTAAAAAAGTTATTAAGGGAGCTGCAGGGCGAGAATTAAATCTGAGATAGCAGAAGTGCAGCTACATGGCACAGCTACATGTCAGCCACACAAATAAACCTCTGGGACCAAGTTCTCTACAACCTAAAAAGACCAAATGCTTTGGCCTTGGAAGAGTTATCAAATCTGTTCTTTCACATCACTGTGAACTGTCACTTTATACAGTTTAACTAAAGTTGAAATAGTTCTGAAGAATCCATACTACAAATGTTATAGCAATTCAACCCATTTCCCTTTCAGGTAAAGGCATTTTTAAAATCCTTATTTAAAGTGAGCCTTAAAGGCCATGTATTTTCCTGTCCTGACAGTTACTGCCCTCTTTCAAAGCTCTAAAATTTTCTACAATAGCTATTTTAGTATCTGAACTAAATCATACAGTGCTGTAACAGTGACAGGAACCCACATGAAACTGTGTATAACATCATTTGCTCCTGACTGGCTGAATCCCTGAGTGCCCAGTCAGCAAGGTTGTGCTTGCTGACCTTCTTTATGCAAATGAACTGTGGTTGATTTACTTGGTTCTTGCACTTTGTGCTGTTTCTAAACACTCCAGTTCTGTTTGTTAACACCATCCAGCACATCATTTTTGGCATTAACTCAAACTACCACTAGCAACTCTCATCAACATTTGAGACCCATTCTCACCACAAAAATGGCTTTTGAATAAACAGCGTTCAGGTCACATGAAATAAAAAATAAAAGCAAGCAACCAAAAATCCACAATAAAATCCCCCACATCTCCTTGCTCCCATTCTAACCCATCCTACCTGAATCCTGCAGCACTGGTGGACACCTGAGTGACCCCAGTTCTCAGCAGCTGCACAAGAGCTGCCCTTCTCCCCCTTCCCTCACCAGCTGACAGCACCCCGAGGAAACCCAGCCCGTCCTGTGATGGCCAGTTTAAGCAAGATGTTCAACTTCTGGACAGGTAACCCAGTGTGTGAAAGCCCAGGGGTTGTGGATCCCTCCCAGACAGCTCAAACCATGTCACTGATACACTGCAGACAGAAGCCTTTGCATCATTTCATTCCAAGAGTTGAATTTTCCTGACTATAGAAATACCTGTTTTGAGTTCTTTTGTTTTTTTTTCACCACGTGGTTTCCCATCCATTCTTCCTGTCCAGTGTCAAGTCCCAAATCTCTCAGGTCCAACTTTTTAGCTACAGGTGGCTACAGCTTTAGTCACACCTTTCTCATGAATCCTAGATTTTGTTTCTCAGCCTCACCATCTGCCTGTGGTTTTGGAAGGTTCTTTAGCATTTCAGATCTGTGACTATGTGCTAAAGCTTCCTGCTTCCCAGGTATTTGGAATGAACAGGAACAGCTGTACCCTACAGAGTCTGACCCACTCACCTACTCCAACACAGATCTCTTTTCCACCCACTCCAGTTCTCCAAGAGGCAGACAAAGCAACAATATGAGTGTTACAAGAACAATTTGAACAGGTTCTTAAAATATTCATACTTTAGCCTCACTCTCTTCTAGGAGGAGGTTCATTCTGCTTAGTCACTGCAGCCTGGCACTGCCATTCCCACTCTGACTGACCTTTACTGTACAAGGAAGAATCTTTGACAGAACTTCTCCGGGCCACTTGATAAAGGCAATGTATAAGAGCTTTGAATTTCTAACTGTATATGTGTGTTTAAAGGATTTTATTTAATAAATATTGGATTACTGGACAAAATTAGAAACCAGTGTGTAAATAGTGTGCATTTAGTAATTCAACTGGATCTCGGGTTACATGAGCTACTTCTCAACAAAAACTGCCCAGTGTCCTTGGAAAAGCAAACCAAAGGTCTGTGCTTACCATGAGTTAGTGCTTCATCCAGGAACAGTTTTAGCCTCCTGCTTCTGAGCCCAAAAACTTTTGCTGTTTCATGTAGAAGACCTTTGTATGTTAATCCATTCTGACCAACAGGGTTTTCCATTAGGAGAGTTCCCACTGTTCCTTTCTGACATTCTGGACAAGACAAACAGCTGAGTCACTACTGGTGAGCAATGAGATTATTTAACTTATCTTCGTAAATTAAAATTTAGGATTTCCTCTTCCATTTCATCTCTATTTCTGCATAGTACTGAGAGCAATACCAGCCTACAGATGTTCACTAAGTAAGTTCATGGATTATAGAATCAGAAGTGTAAAGTGATTATTGACAGCTTGACCAAGACAAGAAAACTTTGCAGAATTCTTTACCCGGGGCCACAGGATAACACAGACCCTGGGAAACACGAAATATTTCAACAGGACACAGAAACCACTAAGTGCAGAAGCTCACAAAGCACCCCATGATGATCAAACCCCTTGTAAAAACCACATTTTTGGCCCCAGCAGGTTCCCAGTAGTGTCAGTAAGATTCCATACGGACAGTGCAGAAAGGGCTCACAGCAGGGCAGAGATTAAGCACGTTACTAACAACAGAGGTGGTCCAACATGAGGTTTCAGAGTAAAAGCTACAAGATTTGCAGCCAGGAAACAGAACTACACACACACATATCTATACTCCAGATCAGGTTAATAATACAATTCATTCGGCTTTTAAATAGCACTAAGAAACGTTTCACAGGCTGTCTCCAATGTCTTGATGAAGAGTTGGCTCTTCATTCAGTTTTGGTCCGTTTTAGACTCAGTCTTTTCACACAAGCTGCACAGAGGAGCTGATGGTCAGAAACAGAAAAACAATGCCCAAGGGCTCACGTTTAACTCCTGTCCCTTATCTCAAACTGGCTCTCCTTTTTCTCTTGGGAAAAGAGGGAAAAAAGCTAAATATAAACATTGTGTTTATCAGAAAGCAAATACTAGAAAAAAAATTAAGAAAGATGCCAACTACCAATAAAAACCCATGTACTTCTCTTCACCAGCAAGTGATAGTGGCCAAAGATTCCATCCCAGAAAGCTCAGCCTGTAGCTGAGGAGATCAGTGTCCCACACACCTTGTGGTGCTGCATTCATGAGCTGTAAGTTGATATACTGGCAGAGCAGGGCAGCAGGAGAGCTGATCTGTGCAGGGGCTGCCCCTGCTGTCACGTGCAGAGTCTTTCCGCTCAGGCCCAGCAGGTCCGTCTTGTTTACCAGTTCTGGAACAGAAAGTGAGACTAGTCAGGCCAGCCTGGGGAGCTGAGCCCAGTGCCCACTCCAGGAGCTGACAATGAGGCTTTCTCACTCCTCACTCGACTGCAGGAGTGCCTCCCTCTTTGCAATTTCCTCCTCAAGAAAGAGCTTTTCTCTGGTTTGAAAAGCAGGATTTGCACTGAAGTATTTTGTTCTCACACAGAGTACTCAGTTTGCTGTAGAAATCAGCTCCTACATAATACTCCTTATGCACATAACACACAACTACTTATGCAATAAAAACAATAAAATAACTTCAAACAAGTAAGAAATTATTCACTTATTTCTATCTTGTCAAATGAAGACCTGTGATCTTTGCCTGCACCCTGACTCCCCCAAGCTGAAGCAGCACTGGGAATGTGCTACTATGCAACATCAGAATATTCATTAATACTGAATACCTTAGAGTCTATATATTCATATATATATACCTATATATATATATCTTTGTAAAGCTTTAAAGAAAAAGGCAAAAGTTCATTGCTGCTACTCCAGTTGAACTTCCACGAGTGCAGATGTCTCGATGCTGATGCCCACTCAACACCGCCCTGGCACGGCTGAGGAGCCAGGCACGTGCCCAAGGCAACAGGAGGAGGAGTTGCTTTTGGTTTTACTTCCAGGAAAGCAAGAAAACAACTACATTAACAAATGGAGAGGAATTACCACAATCTCATCATATGGAAGAGGAGCCAGGGGCAGGTTTTTCCCAGCACAGCCCTAAAGCAGCACAATTTATGGGTCATGGTGGGAGAGAGCAGCGTGAGCAGGGTGCTGACAGAGCTACAGACACCCAGCTCCAGTAACTTCCAGTTTACCATCCTCAGTTGCTTGGGATCCATCTGGATCCATGCAGGGCAAGGAGGAATGAGCTGCAGTAATGGGAGTTTGCCTATTTAACAAATTAGCATTTGGCATTACAGGACTGCTGATATTTTCCCAGGGAAGAGCTTATGCACAGTGCTGTCAATGGAGCTTGTTCTTAGAACCCTCTAATAAGAGCAAGAAAAAGAAAAAATGTGAATCATTTCTTCATATATAACAACAGACTTGAAAGCAAGCAGCTATTACAAGTGCTCATCAATATTAAAATCACTTTTAAAGTCAGCTCTCCCTGCAGCTGGGATTTAAGTGGTAATGCTCTGCTAAGGTGCCTTGCAGCCTCGTAGCCTTTTAAAAATTAAAGACTAAGAAAACAAATCTTCGTGCACTGTTGTTCAGAAAACAACGTTAAGAGTAGATTTTAAAAAAATTAGCCATCTGAAGATGAAACAAGACATGGATTGAGAAGTTCGTTGGGGGATTCTTGTCCCCCCCCTCGCCCCCCTCCCCTTTAAGCCCTACATGATTTACAGATTCATTTTTTCCTATAAACATTGAAAAAATGAGGTGGTTTTTTTTTTTTAAATAGGACTCTTTCAATATGGGCTACTTCCATGAAAGATGAGAGCAAGTCTAAAAGCATTCCCAACAAGAAGTTTAGGAAGTTCTCAGCAATTCTGAGCAAAAAGAAAGCCATAGACAACTGTTCTACCATCTTGACCTAAGCCCAGCCTCTTCCCTCTGAATGATTTTTTTTTTTTTTAATGTTAAGAGACAAATTCTATTCTCAGTTTCTGAAGGTCAGTACAAATCCCAGAGCCTTGCTCAGTGATTGTGCAGTTCCTCAAAATACCTCAATACTCTGCTGGGAAGGAAATGTTTATCCCATTATTTCAATGCTGCACTGAAAACCAGGCACAGGACATATTTGAGCCTCCCTTAATACAAAAACTGCTTGGTCCTGTGCCACTACACAAACCCTAAGTAAATCTTCATTACAATTAGAAAACAAGATAATAAATTACTGCAAGTAAAATGGACAGCCCTAAAAACCACAAGAAGGGAAATATGGAGCCAGAAATATGGTTTTACTGGCTCACAATTTTATTAACTCACATGGGAACAATTCAGCAACAATTTGTCCTGGAGTGCACAACTTTCCTCTGCAATTCCTCTCAGACAGAGCAGCTGATCCCAAGCCCTGCCTCACCTAAGGAGGCCCTGGAACCACCATGAGGCCTCACCTGACATTACCCACGCCAAGGTAGGGCAGATAAATCAGAAGGATTGCATCCAAAGCAAACATCAGGAATTCCAGTCCTATTCTCGGACTTCTCTAAGAGGTATTTTCCCTGCACATGCTTTCCACCCTGACTCCTCAGGGAGCTGTACCTTCTGCTGATCAATACTTGTTTGACAAACTGCAACAAACGTGATTTTGATAATCTAATCTTTTTCCAAGGGAATTTCCATATTGTTACTAAGTGGGCAGGGAAAAAAAGGAAAAAAACCTCCTCTGCCCAGATCACTTGCAAAGAGTGAAAGTTTAAAATCAGCACACCAAGATGGGAAGTCCCCAAATGATCCCTACAGAGCAAAAGTGACATGGAAAGGAAAAGAATAAAGCTTTTAATACTACAGCAGAAAAGAACCTCTCAGGAAGAGGGAAGGTTTTCATTTTCCTTACCAATTCCTTCAGGAATTCCACATTAATGGATTTATGCTGCATCCTTTTTGTTCTGTTAGTTACTAGATAAGGAGTTTAACTGCTCATAACCTTAATGGGATGAGAGTTTCCTGACCTTTCTTGGCCTTTTTCAGGTCATCTTTTAATATCTGTGCTGGCAATGAGCAACACCAGCCCATACCCATCTCTGCAGGCACAGACCACACTGCTAGGAAGAATATCCCCATTATTTGGAAAAGGACTTCAAGAAAAACTATTTCCTCCTTTAAACACAACTGCAACTTGAGAAAGATACCGAGGAATTTCCTCTAAATCACCTATAACTGAAAGAATAATCCTTTTGTATGACAGGACTATTTAGTTCAGCTGAGCACAACCTGGAAGAGGTTTATCACAGTAAGGGAATGGGTGACATCAGATGTGGAAACCCCCAAAACATCCTCCTAGAAATACCTTCAGGGTAAGTCAAGAAACTAAAGATAGAGCTGGTAACAGGGACATTACAGACACCAGTAAGACTGTTCCCCTACAGATGTTGGTGGTGGACAAACTGGTGATCCTGAGCAGTCCCAGGGGCACACCAAAGCAGACAATTCAAGAACCTCCCCCTCAGATGTACTTCAGAAATGTTTCTATGAAAAGATACCAAGGAAAGTTTTTGTAGCCATCCAATTACCGTTTTTCCAGTATTTTTAATATTGGATAGGTTTTTCTAAAAAGAAGAAATGCAGAGAATTCTCAAGTTTTTCTAGGGTGAAAAAGCAGCTTTTTTTTTTTCCTAAGACAGCAGTGAAGTTCTCGCCCTGCCCACTGAGGCATTAGGAAAAGGAAAGCACGGAAAAGCTGATGGCAGCTCGCCATCAATTCATGGCAGAGCCTGGGCCTGATGGAAACCCTGAAATAAATCAGATTTGGCCCTGATGAGAACTGCAGTGGAAGGAAGATAACAGAGGAGATGAGCACCATTTAGCAGCACCTTTTGGAAACATTCTGATGTGACTATAAACACAGTCTCATAATCTAAGTGCTATAAAATGGAATATTTCCTTACCCGTTTTCTTGTCAATTTTATATAGATAGATATAAATTACACAGTAAATAATTCTACAGTAAACAACTCCTAGATGCCGCTAGAAGGACTTCCAATTTTCCTTGTCATACTCCATTTACCTGTGTTTCCATTAAAAACTGTCAGTTTTGAATTTTTAAGACCAAAAATGCAGGAGATGGCATCTACAAGTCCAGGGAAGTTCAAGGTGTTATCTCCTTTTGGATTTTCCAGCAGCAACACACCATCTAAAAACCAAAATTAAGAAATTAAAATGCAGTTTGTGAGCAACATCCAAGTTCCAATGATTTTCTAGTGATGCTTTCTCATCACTAGACATCATTTCCAGTGAGTTTCTAAACTGGCAACGCTGCGTCTTCCTAAAATTATTTTAGTAAGAAAGGGAAAGGGGAAAGAAAACAGGGAAATGGACTGAAGTTTGCTTCAGATTCAGAGCATGGAAGTTTTATTTGTTTTTATTAATAAAGCAGTCAAATTTGTATGTCACTAAAGTATAACCTGGTGGTATACTGATAAAAACTGGCAGACCCTGTGCCCTCCAAGATGGTCAGCAAACTTTTACAGCTGGATTCATTATCATCCAGGGAGCAGCTCTGGGACCATGTTCAACACTTACTTGATACATAAACTGTCAGCACACGCAGGAAAAACATTCCCTAAGCGCATTTAGTTTTCCTTCTTTTGATATATAATTCAACCTTGTAATACTTTTACCAGTATCACTGCTCTCATCTCTTCACTATCCAAGACACAGTCATTCTATCACCTAGTTTTATTTTATAATCATATGATAACAATATAATCTATAATTAACAAATATACATATTATTCTCTAGTATTCTCTTCAGCTCTATACTTCATATCTAAGTGATCCTCCACATCAAAGCATCACCTGCACTGACAGTACAACATCAAGAATTAAAAATTCTCAAGGTCTGTGCTCTGAGCACACACACACAAACACAGAGCGTGCACACCCCCAGACAGACATGCACATACAGACCCCTCTGCGGAACTTAAATAACTCCTGTGCACACCTGAGTATCTCCCCCAGAAGGCACCATGGACAATGCGTGGTTTTACTTTGACTTCCAAGAATTATTCAAAGCTCCTATTGGAAGGGAGGTTGCACCATCTTTCAAACAAATTCAGGGCTCCAGCATTCACCACACCAAAACATCCCAAATCATCTTTTTGCAAAATATCTTTCCCACCACCCCTGACAAATCAGGTTGGGTGCACTCCTACCTTGCTCCGTCCCGTTGACACAAATTTTGAGGTTGACGTAGGCACAGGCCGGACTAACAGACGGACACACGCCCCCTCGGACTAGGGTAATCTCTAGCTCTGATCCCTTCAGCTGAAAGAAAGAGAAGTATTATCATGATTTGGATGTTGTTTTATTAAACCAACACAACAAAATATTTTCCTTAAATAAACAACATGGCCCCTCCAGCCATCTGTAAATCACATTTTAAGTTGGATATTTTCTACGCTCTGGTCTTTCTTGGTCCAGCATGGCATTTACACGAAAAATTCTTCACCCATGATTCTGCTAGGGATGTTTTTGGATGGAGTAAGCCTGAATAAAACCAGGGCAAAAAGTGTTGTCAAATATGTCAGAAGAAGCAATCAAAGAAAACAAAGGAAATTGCTGTTCCTTTTCAGCAGCGCATTTGAACTACCTGTGAAACTGCACTGTCACCAAGGACAACTTCAGCAACATGGGGGAAGGAAAAAAACAGCCTTAAATATTAATAACTGAAGTTGGTCTTAAGATCAATTTAGCCTTGAAGGAAGACCCAATAGGAAAGCGTATTCACCTAAAGAAATCAGAGCAACAATATTCTGGCTGTCTAAACAATGCACTAATCCAAGTACAAATAGCTGTGTATTAAGCTTACATAAACAACTAATTATTCATTTATTTTGGTACGCGAGAGGTATATTTTTCTACATATACACAAACTAAGTATTTTCTTTTTTAAACCAAAACACCAATATAGACATTTATAGACGTGAAACAATATCCGCTATATCCCCTAAATAAATACTGGCATTTTTCTGTAATTGGAGCAGTTTGTTGGGTTAAAAGCAGATAAGATGAGCTATGCAGTCAGAGCTTTTTCTTCTTACTTGAGTTGTTTCCTGGATGAGAACTTCCTTTGAGGTAGGCACCGGGTAAGGCTTCAGCTCAGCCTTTATTGTGGCAAAAATGAAATCTGCATGTTCCTTGATAACGGTGTCCAGGTACTCCCCCTCTGGCTGGCACCTGTAGTACACCGAGATCTCATCTGTAGGAACCAGATTCCGCTGTAGGACACACAAATATTACAAATCTTCAAGATATTTACCAGGTATTTGTCAAAAGTTTCCACAAAACATGTAGAATAAAACAATCCTTCTGTCACAAAGGCAAGAGCCTTGAAACATAGGAGTGTATGCAAGATTAAGGATTTTGAGATTCATTTAAGGGAAAATAAATTATGGCCTCATGTCACTACAGAGCTAAATTTAAATCATCCAACAACATAAGAGTTTTCATGGCCACATTCCTTCCCAGCTTTATTTTGTACAGAAATAAATCCACCTAAGTTTTATTTTTTTATACATGCATGTGTTTATATATCAAAATGTTTATACCTATAAATCTACATAGGTAGGTGTATACATAAAAAAATCTACATAAGCGTACATAAAAAAATCTACATAGGTGTGTGTATATATATATGAAAATCTACACACTTATACAGATTTTCAAAAATTAATATAATATAGAAAAAGTATTTTGGTACAGATTTGTAATTTTTCAGTCTTATGCTGAAGAAAGGTCCCTTCCAAGTCAGATTATTCCATGAATCTATGATTTATGCAGCCTTAACTGCACAGATATCTTTTTTACAGAAAACATGTCCCAAGAAAATTTTCTTTCCACACGCTTTGGATTCTCTTGCAAGAGCTCTAATCAGAATGTTATACACGAGGAGTAAATGATACATGGCTTCATGTTTAATTAAAAAGGTCAGTTTCTGTTCCATACTGCCCAAAGATTGCTGCAAAGGAAATTAAAATGCCTTGTCCAAAACCTTCCTTCCTCACCTTTTTGCGAAGCTTCTGGATGCGATTAATCACTTCCCGGGCAACTCCTTCATCCACCATGGACTGGTCTGGGGTAACATCCAGCAGAACTAAAACCTGAGCAAATGCACAGAAGAAGGAGGATGAACATGTGACAAACTTGAAACAAGCTCTACTCACGAGTTCAGGATGCTTTTCTAGAGCACCTCACTTAAAAAATACGATGGAGAAGAGAGCATTCAACAGCTCCGGAATTCAAGAGATGGGCTCACGAAATTTGCTGAACTACCTGAACTAACAGCCCCAGCCCAGCTCTCACCTCACTGTTTCCCTGTTACTTTTAGAGAAACTCTTCCCTTAATCAAAAAAAAAAAAAGGGAGAATTGACCAATAAAACACCTGAGCGTCGGAGTGTGCCTCAAACTGGGAGGATCCTTCTGCAATCTGATACATGAGCCGGAGATCTTCCCCATGGAGTTCATGTCCTTCTACAACAATGGTGCCTGCACAATTGGCAGAGGAAGAGCATCTCTTACCAGAGTGAAAAAAAACACCACAATTCTAAACTCAAAAGGCTTTAAACAAGTATCAGACTTCCAACACATGCACTGCAGTACATCTGCAATACAGTCAAACAGCAGTTAAGCACTAGTGAGCAGCAATGAACGAGCCACATTCCCACTTTTCACACCGGCACTTCTCCAGGAAGCAGAGCTCACTCACAGGCACTTCAGCAACTGTTGGTGGGGAACCATCTGAATGGAATAAAACTTAAAAATAACCTGTGCACTCCACCAAATCCTAATTTCCATTTAAGCAGTTCACTAAACAGATATAGCTGCAAAATTCACACTCACTTGTAACTCTGGAACTGAAGGAACGCTTTTAGAATGAAAACTATTGCACAAATACTCCATTCCAATCTGATTCAGTCTCACAGCAAGCTTATTCCCTGCTTCATCTTGGCCTTACTGTAGCACTTAAAATTGTAGAACATTCTGAGTTGGAAGGGACCGACAAGGATTGAGTTCAACTCCTGGCCCTGCACAGGACACCCCAACAATCCCACCACAGGCCTGAGAGCATTGTCTAAATGCTCCTGGAGCTCTGGCAGCCTTGGGGCCACGACCACTGCCCTGGAGAGCCTGTTTCAGTGCCGAGCCACCCTCTGGAGGAAGAACCTTTTCCTGAGATCCAACTTAAACCTCCCCGGATGGGAAGAAACAGTTTACCAGAAGGACAGCTTAATATCAGTGTACACAGCCATTTCTAATCTACTATCAGCAAAAAAATAGTAAAAATAATACACCCAAATTTTCTCCTGTTCTCATAACAAAAGATTTCATAGGGACGATAAGAGGGAAGTAGGCCTTACGCTCCCCTAAGCCCACAGTAGGATATATTGCCATCGTTCAGGGATTTGCACCGCTACAGACCTGTCTCCTGGAACTTTTCCAGCTGCTCACTCTTCAGCTCTTTGATGGCAGCCATGAGAGGTTTGAATGCCCCCTTGAGGCGCTTGCCCAGCACCATGTGGTCTGGCTCTGCCCTCAGCCGCACCCCGTACTTCTCCTTGTCCGTGGACAGCGTCACCCGGCGAACGTTGAGCTCCTGGATAAAGACACCAGGAGAAAAGAAAGGGAAGCTAAAGAACAGCCATCTCTGACAGCCATGGAAAGAAAGGGCACAGGCCAGGGGCCACGGTCTCAGGGAAGGTGTAAGCCTCAAGCTGCAAACTCTGTATGTGGTTGACTCTGTGGTTTAAGTCACTGGCCAACACTGGAAGAGTGAATAAACCCAACCAGCACGGAACCCACCCTTCAGCAGCACGCCCTGTCCACACCCTCAGCCTCTAGGTTCCATTTCTCTGTTATTAACAGACACCAGCCAGCTCTCAACTCAAATCAGGCCCCTATTCAACAGCCCTTTTTATTTCACCCTCACAACTGCCTGAAGAGCTAAACCCACAACCCTGGTGTGCTGTGGCTCTGGGAATGGCCTGGCAGAACTCAGGAAGGAAAATTCTGCTGAAACAGTCCTTTCAGTATGCATTGAGCCAGGAAACTATAACCAGCAATTTCAGGGTTTAAGTTGTACAAAACTGCTCCACTCTGTCTCCTTCCTCACCTGTTCATTCCAGGTCCTCACTGCACAGAAAATCACCCTGGCTCAGAAAAGCTGCCATGTTGCCCTGTAGCACAAGATCTGTGTGTTGGAGCAGCAAAAACAGCTGATAAAACTTACATGAAACTCAGGAGAGGCCCTGGACCAAAGACAGTATTTTGCCACTACAGAAACTTATGAATGCCCTTTTTTCTAAGTTACATGTGCAGTTTTCATCCCCGTGTCTGAAGGGAACGTGGTGGTACAGGGGGAAGTTTTACAGAACAACTGACTGAGAGGATGGTGTTGGTGCCACGTGAGGAAAAACCAGGGCTAGAACCCTTTGGACAGAGCAAAGCTGAAGGGGGATATGACTGATGTAAAATGTGAGAGGGTAGAACTGCTATTCACCAAACCCCTTAAGTGAGGGAACATGCACTAGAAAGAGTGGGAGAGGGGTTGAGAGACATCCAAGTTGTCAACCCTTAGAACTAAAGCTACCAGAGGAGCAAAGCAGGAGTGCAATACCAAGTTCAAAAAGGAATTAAGCCCATAATGGCAGGCACATGGAAAGATGTCAAAGGGAACAGGCAGGCACCTGCCCTGTAGTGCCTGTAGTGCCGGTGGTGCCTACAACAGGAGTCCACTGCAAGGGGTGGCAGGTGCTGTCTCTGCACAGCCTCTGCGCTGCAGGACACCGCACACACAAGAAGGTGGTGCCTCTTGGTACAGACATCCCCAGTTTCACACAGTCTCACTCTATTCCTGGTGTAACAGACCAGGGACAGACCTGGGAAAGTTTAAATTGCTGACATGAACTCTTCTCCAGGCACAAATCTTCACTGATCTGCAGAACATTTCACTCTAATTCAGCAGGTTTGGTCTGTCAGGCTGCCCAGTGCTTGAAGCACTTAGTGTTTAATGTCCACTGGAAGGCTGTTAGACCTAACATCAACATGCTACAGAATCCCCAGGTGCACTTGGCAAGCAAACTACTCCAAGGCATTTAGGAAGCACAAGT
This sequence comes from Oxyruncus cristatus, assembly GCA_013399855.1. Taxonomy (NCBI): domain Eukaryota; kingdom Metazoa; phylum Chordata; class Aves; order Passeriformes; family Cotingidae; genus Oxyruncus; species Oxyruncus cristatus. The sequence goes on along the minus strand of VXAY01003290.1, from coordinate 79,309 downwards.
AAATGGGAGCATCAGCATGACAGGACTAGCAAGTAGCCAAACACTTAGATTGAGAAATAATGCTTAAATACAACCCCTGAGCTGCAGCCTAATTCCCTAGGAAGTCCTACCTGACATGAGGAGCCAAGAACACAACTGAATCTAATTTTATTTAGTACATCTTTTAGGAAATCTAATGAAAATTACACACTTCAGAGATTCAGTTTCAATGGGGTGCTGCTGGAAACGAGCCCACGAATGGTAAACGACAAACTCGTGGGGGGAAAAGAAATAATAATCAAAATATAGCACAAACTGAGAGATGACTTTGGGCCTGATTAGATAAATCACAGAGAAGCCAACTCCATCAGGACAAGTTTTCTATACCAATTAGATTAGGAAACCATTCTTCTGTACACATTATCCATTGAAAAAAAACCCAGAATGACTTCCAAAACCAGGTAAGTCTGTGTCTTAGGTCTGTTTGTATCAGCCTCAGCGCTTTGATTTAAAACAGTTTTTAATTTTATCTTCCTAATTATTCAAAATTTGGTCCTTTCAAGCCTCATGCAGACAAACCAAGGCAACCAGCCCTGCCCATCACCAGTGGGAGGACCTGTACACGGAATGCCTGAACATCCAGTGGGGGCCTTTCCTTGGTGTCATGTGCCCCAGCTATGCCCAGTCCTCAGAACAGAGACAGAAAATGCCAGTGCTGGCCTTCTTTGGGCTGGGCTCTCTAAGCAAGCAGCCTAAGAAGGAAAATAAACACTGCTGATGTAATTCTGTAAGAAATGGAAGACTGAAGGACCCCACACTGCCACAGTTCCTGTGTCAGTTCATGCAGCTCAGTCCCAGACTCAGTCACACCACATCACCATAACACCAGTGACACACGACACACCGACAGACCTTGTGTTTGCTGCAGAAGCCCTTTTTATCTGTTTTATAACAGCCCTACCAAGGGGTGGAGGTTGGAGGGAATACAAAGACTGGATGAAAACAAGATTCTGACGGTGCAGAGTCAAATTTACTCAGATAAAGCCTTTCCCTGGAAGTAGTTGGGAAGAGAAGTCCTGACCCAGGCTTGTAAATGGTCTCAAATACTAATTAATAAAATGCAACTGTGTCCAGTCGCTAAAAGCCTCCTGGATGTATTTCATTTTGTGAGCTTGGCTATTTTTGCATGACAACTCCATAATCTGGACAGCTCTAATATTAAAATCCATTTATTTAAGTGACTTGCTATGTTCTGAAGATGAGAGAGCATGACTGCAGATCAAAGACTGCAGCTCCCTCTGCAAAAAGTAATGAATAAAATTTTTGAAGAATTGACAAGTGTATTTTTCCAATTCTTTTGTCAGCAACCGCATGAAATTAAATGGTGTAATTTTTCTTACCGATTACCTCTGGCATCTGCAAATTTACTAGAAACACACTTCTGGCAATCACTAAAGGTTCTAAAGCTCTGAATACATAGGAGGTCGATGAACAAAGCTGCAAACACAGCTCATGCAAAGCTATCCCAGCCTGCCTGTAATCACTGACCTCTTTAGCTCTGCACCATCCCAGTAAACAACTGGATTGATTGATTGCCATGCAGTACAATAAAACACACACTAAGCTTCAGCATCAGCTTGGTGAATTTTAAGATACATAATAAAGACAGGACAACAGACAGTACTTGGTATTTCTGCTTCCATAAAGGCATATGAGCTTGTTGTAAATCATCTCTGTGTTAAGACACACCTTAATACTGTCTGCAGTAGCAAATCAAAATAAATCAAAACACTTATGTACAATCCAATTATGTAATCATTTACAAATTGTCAGGTGTTACCTTTTACGAGTTGCAGAAGTCGACAACAAATTTTGTCAGCTACCTTTTTGGAAGTAATTTCAGGAAGCAAACCTGATCTCACTTAAAATTGGTTTCTCCAGAATCCACAAATCCAGGTTCCAGATCAAAAAAAAACGGGAGAGACACTAAATTCCACAAAATCTGCTATTGAAGAGATCCAGGTATTGAAATAATAATAGCAGCAATTCTAAAGCAAAGTATCATAACTGCCAACTCTAAGAGCAATAATTGACAAGCTAACATGACAGAAAAGGCTTGCAACCCCACTTGCAAATTAATCAAGATTTCTTTAATTAAAATTCCTCTAGTGCACAATTTTTAAGAACTTAAGTCCCACGGTAACTAAAAGCAAGAAGCACACACGCTGATCTAGAGGTCCTGTGCCCTGAGCCGTGACTCCCAGAGCCAGCACTAATTCCCCCAGCAGGATTTTTAGGGGCCCTCCATAGATGTATATTAGGCTTGGGGAAAGAGCGTATTGCTGGAGTAATATATAATCACGAGTTTAAGAGAAATCATGGAATATCCAGACTTGGAATGGACCCACAAGGATCACCAAAGTCCAGCTCCTGGCCCTGCACAGGACACCCCAACATGACTAAAAGAAGCAAGTGCAACCCATTTCAGGAAGTTAAGCTCCAAAACCCATGAAGAGTTACTCTGCCTTTGGATGACGGGGATTTTATCCAAACAAAGATGTGGCAGCAGGGCAGGCTGCACTTCTCTCATGGACACACACTCCAGAGGATTGCAGTGACACAAAGGAACAGACGGGTGTCAGAAATTGCATAGACCTGCACCTTATTTATTTGACATTATAGTACCCAAATAATACCCTGCAGAAATCCGCACTCGTCCCATATTCTCCCTTCCCCTCTCAACCAACCCCTTCCACTTACTGCCAAAGTGGTTTTGATGCCCTTTAACTGAAGGAGATCACAAATTCTGTAATCCAGCTCTGTGACAACACGTAGTTGACTACTGTCTTTTCACTCAGGAAACGTTTTTTCTTTTCACTGACCAAGGAAAAGAACATTTCCAAAGCCTCTTAGTCTGTTGTGGTCAGTTTGAGCCAGTAAGTATTTCTCAGCAGTAAGTGACTTCAGGTCCTCTCCCTGCATTTCTGCACATAGCACGCACTGATAACCCCTTTCATGACAATTCTCTTTTAAACTCATTTTACCTGGTGAGTTATATCACCAACAGGGAAGGTTGGGGGTTCGGTTGTTCAGGTAACTGACACAGACAATCTAGCTAAGCATCATATTCTTACCTCAAGTACATACTTCTCTAAAGATCTGATGTTTTCCAGAGCCTCTGGATCCTGATGGATAACAACCACTTCTTTCAAAGGATACTGGGGAGAAGGGAAAAAAAAAAAAACCTTCAGCAGAAACTTAACTATGGAATTTTCCCAGGCTTATCCCAAAATTACAAAGCTGTTAGACATTCCCAAGGTATGATAAGAGACCTTAAGAGTTCTAACCTTGACTGGGATGGTTTTTCTGTCTCTGATTACTCGCCCAAGCTCAATCACAGACTGCAAACAAGAAACGGCACTTTCAATTTTTTTGTCGATGAGATCCTCCCTAGATTGGAAAGGAAATGTTACATTGCTTCATTTTCATTGCATCTGTTTGAGAAGATTGAAAACATTTTACCCCCTTCTCTGAAATCTCCTACAACAGACTCAGTAATGCCTTGGTTGGGGCAATCTGAAAAACGAACAAACAGGTTTTTCCTCTCTCTTTGCTGTGGAGGAGATGAGGAGGAAATAACTTGCTGAAAACAAATAGTCGAGCTATTTTTAAATCTTTTGTTAGCACCTCTCACAAGGTGCAGAAGATGGATTGAGTCATACTACCTATTCTATTAACATCCAATAAAAAGCACAATTTACACTAATAATATCATAAGAAGATGCAAAAAGATATTATAAATAGGGTACTTATCAAGACAATGAATTACCTATAATGCAACAATTCACTGGATCTCAATTTTTCATCTTTTCCAGGAGTTACAGATATTTGAGTCTGAGGTTTTAGACAGCCTTGTCATCTTTCCTGGCTCCATTATTTTAATACCCTTCCATTTGGAGGCAAGGTAGGGTTTTTGCCCTTTGGGGTTTTTTTTTGGGGCGTGGGGTGGGGAGAGGATTGGGATTGAATTTTTGGCCTTTTTTTTTTTGAGTGAGCTGATGTTCACAAGCAGCCAAGAGTTCTGTAAACGTGGCTTTCTTGCTTTCTCAAGTAGATGCATTACTTCAGCTGCTACTCTAAGACTGCTCAAGTATCACCTCAAGACCAGAGGTACCAGTTTAAAAGACAAATGAATAAAACGAAATGAACAAAGATACTTGCTGTAATATTATTCAGCAAAAGTACTGGGATGAAAACCACGTATCCCATACGGCCTGGCCAGAAAAACAGAGCTGGTAAAGCAAAACTTACAACTGGAATATCCCCATGTTCTGCATCAGGGCTTTAAGATGTTACCCCAGTTTTGAACACCCCAGTTTGTTTTGAACACCCCAGTTTGTTTTGAACACCCCAGTTTTGAACCTTCCATTCTTCCAAATCCCAGACCTTCAGGACGGTCCTCCAAAAGCTTGGAAATGCATAAGTTGCAAGAGAGAAGATTTTGCTCCCGGAAAGATTCATATAGGATTACGTGGCAGTATTTCAGTACTACTTGCCATTACTTAACAACACTGCAGAGCCACAAAATGACAGTATTTTTCACAGACTGAATGCACATCCACCAAATTTAATGCAACCCATGTGTTCAGACACTAAGCAACCCAGTACTACCCCAGTGGGGTCTGTAACACAGGTATTGAGTCAAGATCAGCTGTGAAAGTCACCAAGTCCCTCAGCTTTATCTGCACTTACCCATCACATTGTTACAGTAGTATTTTCTGTAACTGCATCCAAAGATATCCCTTATTATTATCTGACAATATTGTCCTTATGCTGTCATCAGAAAAACATTCAGACTAAATGCAATTATGTGCTTCACAACTCAAGGTGAAACTCAAACTCCAACATTAATTTGGTTTTGAAAACACATCTTTTTATCTGACAAGCGAACAACTGATGCAAACTACTAACAGACAAAAATACAAACAAAATGCAACACAGAGGAGAGCTGTGCAAGCCACTGAAGTATCTCATGTTGGCGTGATACAGCAGCAAGTCAGTCAGCACTAACCAGAGTAAAAAGTGATTAATCCACTTTTCGATGTTCATGTTAAGGCCATGCCTGAACTGAGTCTCTGTGAATAGCTCTCCCCCCTCCCATGACTCCATTCTCCAGGAGCTCAGACCCATTCCTGCCAGCTCACCGAGGAGGGCTGCATTCCTTGATTACATATTCTCCACAGCACTTTCCCAGGGAACAGAAAATCAGCACTGTCATTATGTCAATCTCCAACTCCCTGTTGCAATAACTCTCACTATTAAAGCTCTCAGGAAGACCATACACCCTTCTCAAAGGATACAGCATCCATAAAAGAAACACCATTATGGAAGGTTTAAATTTTTAAACTGGCACGTAAAGTATCAAAGTCAGATCCCCTGTCCTTGAGGGTTTGCAAACGGAGCTGCCACACTAAAGGAAAGTTCTTTCTCTTATATTTAGTGACCAACAGAACACGGAGATGCAGGAACTAAATGCAGGGACTAACTTAATCCACTGCAATACTAGAGTTCCCCTCAGCTGGATACAAAAAACCTCAAACCACCAAAACTGAACCAAAAATACTTCAGTTGCCAAGTTTTACCTGGGCTGAGTTGATACTAAGGGTGACCCAGAGCACACATCCAGTACAGCCATCAGGGACCCAAACTTTTGGGACACACTGGCACTTAGAACAAACATCTACCTCCTGCAGGTGAGGTATCCTCTTACAGGCAATCCCTGGGCAATGGGCTAAATTCCTGACCTGGAGACTAAAGAACTCATGTGGTCCACACAAACAACTTCAAACCTCGTGGGATCTGCAACTAGCACTCACCAAGAAAGGCCCAGAGATGGGGGATGCACATGTTCTTGCCAATGTAGGGCCCGCAAGGAAGTTCTCATCCTTTAGGGACTTTCTGTAGGTGCTACAGCTTCTAATCAGTGCACAGTATGAGGAGTAAAAACCATATTCCTTGCCCACCATAAGAAAATACGGGTGGAGAACATGCATTCCTCTTAATTTTTCTCTTTCCTACCTATCATCCTTAGCCTAACACAAGTCTATTGCCTACATGTGGAGGGAAAAGAAAATTCCCAGCTAAAACTGACAGTGGAGTGTGAAGTCCACTGATAGTGAAATATTCTCCTACAGCAAAGAGACTAACATTAGTCAGAGTTTAATCAAAATTTAAACATTTTTTGCTTATAAAATAGAACATGTTGACTAGCATCTTTAAATTTTTTTCAGGGAAAAAGGCATATTCACATTATTAAAGCAGTTTGTTTTTGTGTTACGCAGTTTTAAACACAAGTGAAGGAGCACTGTTCCATGAAATTAAAAGAAAAACCAAAATGAAAAACAAACAAACAAAACCAAAATTAACACCTTCCCCCTCAAAAAATGACCAAACCCCTATTTTGCCACGTAACAACTGCCTCTTACCTGACTTGGGGGAGCATGAGGTAGTGGATGCTTTCAGTGTTCTTTTCCTGAACTGAGGTTGGATCAATAAGTGTTTTCAGATTTTGGTACATCAGCTCAGTGATAAATGGAGTATATGGTGCCTGTAATGTTAAATTCAATCATCATCTTTATTGCTTGTACATTATGAATCAATAGTACTATGAACTGCATAGGAACAGCTCAGCAAAAACAGTGGTTACAGTGCCTGCAACTGTGACATTATTCAAAATGCAGACTGAAATAAATGATGGAATTGGTACTACTTAATTACCTCCTTCCTGATATTTACATGTTACTTTTGGGCATCACATAAGAAATCATAATGTCTCTTGATCTGGGGATATTTGCCTTCTTTTTTAACACCATGGGGCAGAGAAGCCTCATAGAAGGTGGAGGTGGAAAACAAAGGGGGGGCTACACAAAGATGGTTTTACACCAACTACGTTAAAGTGTTATTGGTAGTGGGGCTGTAACTCCCTTACCATAAGTCTGCACATGGAGAACAAAACACTGAACAAGGTTTCCAAGGCCATAATGCAGTCTTCGGTCCCATTCTCACCCTATGTGAAGAATTCACCAAAAAGAAAAGCAATTGCCATTTTAGGATCAGTAAGTTCACTTCAATAAACTTCAAAAATGTCCTGTGTTAAGGCAATACACTGGTTTTCTAAATTGTGTACATTTTGCTCAATTCCATCCAGCAAGTGCAGCAGAATCACTGGGCATTTTGTTAGGACTGGTTTTCCTCATAAAGCAGAGGAGGGGGGGAAAAAAAAAAGTTAACTCCTCATTCCCACCACCAGGCACAAACTGATAGCATTCAAAATCATAAAATGATTTTGTGTAACACCGTGGAGCTGCAATGCATTCCCCTAACACAGACACCAGGGTTCACTTCCCAGTGCAAGGCTGGAGCAGCACAGCCCTACCTTTAGTCTCCTGCGGTTCATTCTGACGTACCAGTTGGTCAGAGTATCAACAAACTTCACCAACCGAGGGACCACCGTGTACAGCCTGTAAGCTGGAGGGAAAAATGTTTCCTGGAGTTAATATTTGCCCCCCGCATCAAGGCCTTCACTCATAAAAACACACTATCATTTGCAGCTCTGGTGCTGAATGTGAAACTTGAGTGGCAGCTCGAAAAAGGGACCAGACACACTGTTATGTTCCAACTGTATTTTGAAATTGCACGTCATCAGTTCTTGTGCTTCAAGACAAACATCCACCAGTAAATTGCTTCCCTAATCCCACACAAACATGCATTATGGAAGCCTTATGCTTTTATCTGACTCGTAAAGAGGATAGTGGATAAGAGACTATTAATCGCAGAGGATTTGGCAAATCCTAGATTTGCACATGCTGCAAATACAGCCAAGTCACTGGAAGTTTAACAGAAACTACTGTAGATCCATAAAATAAAATTTCCTTAATTACTGCCACTGCTTCCTTTTTTTGCTCACCAGATTTAAATGAGGCACCTACTTCAATCAATTCTCCCTGAATTAATTACGGATTTTTATTATTTTTCTAAGGAACACAGCAAGTTTCAAGAATGTAAAGCAGCAGCAAGGCTGATGAGTTAAGAGATAAACAGCTGTATTTTCAAGTTCTGTGTAACTTGAAAGCATGGAGGACTGCCAGCAGCAAAGAGGTCACCACCAGCATCACTATGCAACAGGGAAACAAATTTCAGTCGTTCATGAGAAATTAGAGGAGTGGGGATGGACCTGAAACAGGACTCAGGTTTTTTTAAGGAAAAACTTGTATATAACTTCTCTAAAAGCAAAGAGCTTCTTGATCTTTATTCTGAATCAGTGTCATTAATCAAGCAGCTTCTGAATAAAATGGAGCTTGGCTTTAAAAGCTCCACCACGCTTTTCACTGAGTTTTCTAAACCAGAAGTGTTTTTAAAGGCAGAGCAGTGGTATTCAAATCTGAAAAGGAAATGTTCAGAAGGCTGATGCCATGGTGGGGAAGACATTTATGTGGGAATTGGTACTCCTAAAGAATTCCAAGCTCTCCTCTAGCTAGGTATTATCCAGTCAGAAGACTGGTTAAAAGTAAATTAAAAAAAAAAAAAAAATCAACCCCCCCACCCTTTAAGGAAAGTATATCTTTAACAAGAGATTCAAGTTAGCCTGGAAACATGCATTTCTCTTCTCAATAGCTGTAATGTCAGTTCATGAACCAAAACACGAAATCCTAATTTTTCATGATTCAAGACAGACATGCCTGTACACGGAAACATGTGCACATATACACAGACAATTTTTCACTTTGTCATCAGGAGAAAAGTTGCTTTACTAAAATAAGTGCCTGTATTGGGCACTTTAGAAGAAAAAACAGCATAGTAAGGCTTACTGATTTTTAATACAGACTTTTAACACCCTTGAAACTCAAAGGATTGTTTGTCTCATTGCCTTCCATTGAATCTTCCCAAGATCTTGCTACTTGCCCTGTTTAGCAAAGAATCCAAATTCCCAGGAGTTTCCATCATAAGGGATGAGGCTTAGTGGAGAAATTGTGCTACTGTTCCAAAGCACCTTTGGATAAGGGTGTCACCACGAAAGTGAAGCTCCAAGAGGTTACACACACACTCCTTCCCAACCTGAGCACTCCTGAGGAGGGTTTTGGAGCTACTGCTCCAGTTCTGGGCACCAGAGGTACCACACAACAGCAAGCCCTCTTCCAAACAGACATGTGGGGTCCCAACACATGTAACTTTTGACGTTTTCCATGGATAATGGAAACAAGGCTCCTTTAGGATAAGCGGTGCCTCCTTTTCTCCAACTGCTCTTGTTCTCAGAAGGCAAAGCTCTCCCCATCCAGGACTGGCAGGGGGTTGTTACACCTCTCAAGTTTTTCCAGGCTCTCCCAGCATCCCAAAGCTGGAGTGTGCACAGGTACCTTCCCCTTCCTCCCTCAAGTAAATTAAAAGAGGTCAATCCTACTCAGGCTGACACACCGCTGGCTCTTCAAGCTGCCAGCAGAAACTGGGGCAAAATTAACATAAGTTTTACCTCATGGAAACATTTTTTCCACAGGCAATCAGTGTAAAATTTAGCTCCACTCTAAAATACACTCAATCAAAGCGAAGAAGCAAAGCTCAGTTGCAGGACTTCTCTGGTTACTGGTGTTTCCTCACCACTGCCAGGTTCAAGCCTGTGTGTTCTTACATCCTATCACACACCCAGCTGTAGGAATTTAGATTTATTGAATTTTTATAGTATATTTACCTCCTTTACCTTGCATTTGAGGGTATCAGTCACCACTATAATCTTCCCTTGTCTCTTCCTGACATATATTTCCTACTTGAAGTGATATGAAGTAGAAATCTTTTTTTTGAACAAAAAAAAATCCCCAAATAACTTTGTAAAAGAGACTAGCACAAGAGTACCATGTCACAGCACACAAATTCACTGCATCTCATCAATATCTGCCTGACTGAAGTCAGAGTTTACGCAGAAAAATAAATTGAAAAATCCTGTTTATTAATCCCTTCCAAATGAGACTGTCACTCATTCAATGCTCACGATGTTATCTTCATCTAACACAAGACAACAGCATTTCATATCAACACCACTGTCTTGGAAATCTTTTGATTGTCATTTTCCAACAGAAATTCTTTTCTCCTGCTTGTAAGACCTTCTTGTTCTGTAAAGATGGCTGTTGACACATCCCTTTTTGTTACATTCATCTTCCTCTGAGAAATCCACAGCAGAGAATTCACATTTCTCCCCCCATATTCACCTTCCTGCAAATAATTCTATTTAAGCCGTGCACTGACGCAAGAGCCCAGGTTCACAAATTCACAAACTGATTTTCCACTGTCGTCTTTATCTGAAGCACATGAACTTGTGTAGCTCTGCATATTTCTGCTTGGCAACACATGAAACTAAACACACAGCACCATCAAATTTCGAGGACAAAACCTGTAGGAAGAAGCCACATTTTTGTCAATAAGAGGCCACCCACATCATATTCCTGGGTTTGGTAGTTTGAGGATTCTTTCTTCTTTCAATGAAATGTTCTTAGATGACCTCGCATGAAGTTTGCTATTACCAAAATGACCTGCTTTATCTACTGTAGCAAGATAAACTCATCTTGCTCATCTTTGTGAGAGCGACCAGTCTGAGAGGGGGGAATGCAAGAGATGAGCGAAGCACGGTGACTCTTACAAGTCATGAACTCAGATCTGGCATTTCGCTGTTTCCTTATTACCTATTATCCCACTAATACCTTCCTTCTCCCCAACCTCAAGGCTTCTAAAATTCTTCAGGGGGTAACTTAAAATCACAGGCATTGGGGGGGGAGTTATTTGTTTACTCATAAACAGGAATGACAACAGCCAAAGCCACCCTCTTTCCAGTATCTGGGGTTCCAGTGCCCTTAAAGGCACCACAACCTCTTCAACTCCCACTGTGACTTTATCTGCAAGTTCATGAACTTACAGCATCAGAACAGTTACCTCAGGGGGCTCTTGCAGCTCCTCCTCTTTGCAATTAATAGTGTCTTAATGTAATGTGAGCATTGAGAGGTGTGGGATGATGAAAAAGACAACACGCGGGAAGAAAAAGCAGGAGAGTACCTTCCTACAGCTCTGCAATATCCCAGTGCTATCCATCCTGCTGAACACACTCCCAATATGATCACAAAGAAACCCTCTCCGTGGAACTACACCAGGAAAAATTTATTGACAATGCTCATATACCTACAAAAACTATTTTATACAACTGACAAGCACTGCCCATTTTATCCTTTTTTTAACAGCTTCTCCAAATTCTATTCAGCTTCTTTTCCACTGCTGTCTTTCAGTAACTATTATAATATTATTAATTGCTCCAAGCACTGCAGAAGACGTTAGAGGAACAAGCTACATCACTGAGTTCACACGATTAGCTGTGACAAAAAAAGCCTCATCACTTTCTGAAATCTCATGAACAAGCATAGCAAAATCTGACTTAACATCCGTGAAAGCAGCATTCCATGTATTATGGTAGCTGGTTAAAGATTTCCTTCCTTTTATCCAGTCTCCCATGGAATTTGGAAATCTCTGGGTGGAATGATGAGTCCTCTAACCAAACATGAAACACCCACACAATTCTCCCCCCCCCCAGCAAACGTGCATACCTGCCATTTCAGCTTTGAAGAACTGAATGAGTGATTGGGTGAAAGAAAGAATCCATTTATCCATGATGTTATTGCTCTCCTTAACTGTGTTCTCATTGTAAAGGAATTCTCCTCCCTCATCCTATCATCAACATAAAAACACAAAGCACATTTTCAAGTCATAAGGGGATATATTCAAACCTCTACATCCAATTACCTGCCAGCCACCAGTATTTTGGCACGTTCACTGTGTTACACTGGTTTCCCACGAGAGAACATGAAATTCCAGATGCAGGCATGTAAGAGAAAGAGCTAAGGAAGACCTGCCTCCCACTGCTGCCTCACCATGACTTTTAACTGCAGTGATTTGGGTCTGTTAAAGCACATCAAAAGCAGGACAGCAGTATGTGGTCCTCTTTTCCTTGTGTGCAGGGTAAGCCCCAGCTTCCAGACACAGGGCAGGACCCTTAAATTTAACTAATTCCTTTCATCCAGGGGGATCTGAGGCACTTCCAAGACATGTACGGTGAAGCTGGATTCAATTTGGGCAACGGGCACAGAAACAAGATAGTTATTTTTTAAGAGCATGTGACAATTTCAACAAGTTAAAACACAGACAAATGGAACAACTTGAGAAAACAGGTGGGATTTTTAGGCATCCAACATGCCCACAGTGCATTCTGCTGCGTTCCAGAACACTGAGGTTTGCACCCATCTGAGAAATGTCATCACTTGGCTGACTCTGCAGGGCATTGCAAGCAAGACCACGCACAAGCATATTTGTCTGTGCCCACGGTGTGACTCCTTTCCATTTAATATTCTTACAACTGGCTGAAAACAGGGGGTTTCTTTATTTTTTTTTCCCCCTCAAATTTACAAACCGTATTTAAAACCGGGTTTTAAGAGTCTTTAGCCTTTTCCCTTCCCTCAGAGTTCACATGAAAAGACATGTTTTGATTATTTGACCCAGGAGTTACGGATCCACTCACAGAGTATAAAGGAGAAGATTTTTAGGAAAGAAATGCAGAAGAGCAGCAATCCCAACATGAAGTCAGCTATCATTTAACTACAATTACTGTGGGAATTGCAGGAAGCATAAAATTATTATTAGACTTCATCCAGGACACTGAGATTTTGGTTTCTCTCTTGTAGGAAGCAGAATACAATCAAAAAGTTGTTTAAGCCTGTGCAGGAAATCCAATTTAAGCACTATCCCCTCCAATGGCACGTTCTTTTGCCTAATTTGGTACACAGGAATGGATTCGCTATTTAGAAAGACAAATTACATCTGCTGAAATACTGAAACTATCCACTTAAGCACCAGGATTTTCCACTGGGGTCTTCCAATCCCCATTGAGCTGATCTTGCAAGATTTAACGGGATCACAGCAAAAAGCTGCAAAGCACACTTCAGACAATTCAAAGGTCAAACAGGAAAAACAAGTATATTTTGGGGGAAATGTATAAATATGTCTGATGAATGCTGTCTTGGGATCCTAAAAAAAGACTTGTTAAATATTACGATTTGGAGTTAGCACACTTTCTTCCCAAAAGAGGTTGTTAAAAAAGATAAAACCATTTGTTTAAGCTATTTATTGTACTAATTACTGAAATCAGCTGCCTTTACTGCCTCAAATGGCAGCTCTCCACAGTGACCAGGTTCCTACTGCAACTGTATGTGTGAGTACAGGGTTTAAGACTTCTTGTTTAGTTTCCACTCTCCCCTAAAGGTCTGCATGAACAAGGGGTAAACTTCTATCATTAATCTCAGCTGAAAGATTAAAATTGGTTTCAAAAGAAACTATACAATATGTACATCAAATCTTCAATTTTAATGAAAAATTACTATAGGAAAAATTTTAAATCTTGCTGAAAGTGTAGAAACTCATGTCAGTCATCCAGCATTTTTAGTAGACTTCAAATGTAATTTGCAAGTCTAAAGCATTCTTGCTTTTGTGATTTGCCTTTCTTTCCATTCCATTTCTGAAACTTTTTTTTCTAAGTTGTATTTAAATTTAACTTCTGAAAAAATAACTGTCATGTTACAGAAGGCAGTCTTCATGCTGTGGCTAATATATTCAGGATCCAGTATTCCCAAGTTAAGCATTTTAATGCAGATTCGTAATTGAAGTTCCAGTAAATGAGTTTGCTCAAGGAACTGTCACAGCAGCCGCTACTGAAAATAACTTCCCTGACTTATTTGCAGTTCTGCTGGTGTTAAACCCGTGTGGTGCTGAGCAGTGCACAGGAACCTGCAGCCCAGGGGCCTCCTCTGACAGATCCTCCCTGTGCTGGAGCTGTCCTGGCTGCAGGACACAGGGTAACAGCAAAGAACCAGCAGCACCAAGACGGTTTTGGTGGTACCTGCTGCCTCCAAGCTGCTCCAAAAACACCAACCAGGTTTAGCAGGGACATTTCAGAAGGATTCCCTCAAGCACACGTGGTACTTGGCTTTTAACTGGAGTCCCCAGCAAGGTGAGGAGCAGCAGGTAATTGCTCAGAATGTACTGATCCCACGAACACCAAGTCCCTTGCCTTGTTCTCAAGAGTATGAAGGTAATGTCATCCCCTGACCTGAAACAAAAGAGAATCAAGAGCACTCTGACCTGGGAAATGGCAGCTGTTATGTCCTGACAGTCCCTACCTTCCGCTCTTCCTTTCTACACAAAAAGCTTGGTCAAGAAGAGAAAGAGGCAGGTGATTACAGCTTTATAAAACAGCAAATATCAAATTAATAGCAAGTATATACAACTTGAGCTAACTGTGAAGTCAAGCCTTGGTTACAACAAGGAGGTAAAGATCAGATGACAGTCAGAATCCAGACCTCCCTTCCAACCTGAATTCCCCTACAGTGCTAATTCACCAGAAGTGGAAGAAACACGGAGCTTCCACTGCTTGCCAGTGCTCCAGAGATCTGTACCTTGTGCTGCAGGATCTGAACATTCTGGACCAGGAAGCGATAGGCATTGTACCAGGGTAGGAACACATCCTTCAGGATATCCCTCACTCCTTCCTCCTTAAACCTCAGATTTTCTGCTCTTACCACAGGAGAATTGATCAGGTATAACCTGCCAAAATAAGAACACAATACTTCAAAGCTTAAAACTGCATACACTGATAGAGTTTCACACTAAGAACTCTAAAGAAGAATGTGTATATATATATATATATAAAAAATACATTGAACAACAACAATTTACTTCTTTGTGTAACAGGATCGTTTTTAAGGTAGTGCATATAGAATTTGAATTCTTTCTTACTCTAAAAGTTAATTGAAGTGCTAATACAAGCTCAGATGCTATCACAGGATAAAACAAGCAGAGGTTGCATAGAATTAGTGTTCATTTTTAGAATGGCACCTGTTGTTTTGGTAATTTTTGCATTCTTTAACAATGACCCAGTATCTTTGTACTCAATTCAGTTCATTTCCTCAATTAGGAAAAGCTTTGAGCCTACTGCAAAGACAGAACTAAGAGCAAGGCAAAACAGGTAAATCCAAGTAAGGGAGAGGAAATTAACATTTTCAAGACAGATAACCCCAAAAGAGGACAAAGGATGAACCTCCCACCAATGTAAACGTGCCTCAGGTCCAGAGACAACTCTGGGGGAGCAAAGCTGGGGATCCAGGTGACACCAACTACTTACACGAGGGACAGACACATCCCCCCAGCTCCCTGGGGGGCTGTGAGTTCACAAAATATCACCTTTATACTTTATCCCATCTTCTTCCCCAAATAAACATAATGCCTACAGAAATAAACTGGTATCTATCAAGTTAACTCAAAGAGAAACCAGGTCTTAGGTACCAAAAAAACTCCATTGAGATACACTCGATTCAATTTTCCAAATATGAAATACCAACCGAACGTTTATTTTCTTTCAAGATTGTAGCATTTCTAAAAAGAAACTTATTAATCCATTTTCTGACATTTTATCAACGTTTTAAATCATGATTCCAAACTAATATAACTTTACAGGCATTTCCTTTAGAAGGCTTTAAAATCTTAATGGGGTTTGACACAGCACATTCAGGAATACCAGACCATAAATACACCATTCGGCAGAAAACAAAACCTTCCCCAAGTCAAGCCAGAATTACCAAGGTTTCTAACACTGTATGAGAAGCAATAAGTAACCTCCTCTTCACCTCTCTAAACCAGTAGCCTCTGGCATTATTTCTTCTGCATTTTAAGAACAGATTGAGAGGAAAGTGCAACTCATCCCTCCTAAGAGTAATACTTACCTCAGCAGACATGAAAACAAATGGCTTGCAAAGACTATGACCAGCAAATTCTTTCTGACATAACTCAACTTTGCCAGGTATCCAGCCCAAGTCAGAGGTCTCAGCAATATTGAAATAGAACTGTTTTGGCCATTCTTACACATTTCACTCAGTATTCAAAGTTCCATGAAGTCTGAAGTTGGGCTGTTAAATTTACTGTGCTGTTATTTCTGCTGTTTGCCCTTTCTACTCAATTCCATATTCATTTCAACAACTTATATCTGTATTTTCCGCTGATCTATTTATCAGGCTACTGCTGAGAATACTTCAAAGTTGTAGTTAAAATATAGATGGTACTGCAAAAGCTAAAGTAACTCTGCAGGGAAACAGTGCCAAGGAAAAAGCCTCAGTTGTAGCTTTTGCTATAAACAGAGCACATGAAGCACTTCAGTGAATAAGCAGAGAACTGAATTGCAGAGCTCCTTCCAGAAATGAGCCCAGGCTGCAATGCTTTTTACTCTGTGTGGGTGTAGGTATAAATAAATGTGACATTAAAGAATGAGTACACAGGCAGAAAAATGAATTAGCTTTTCAGAAGTAAAAAAAAAAAATAGTCCCATAAATACTGGAAGTGTAACTTCTGGTACTTGAGATTTTTTGGTTTGTTTATAAAAAAGGCAGTTTTGTGTTTGTTTGTTTTTTGTTTTTTTTTTTTTTTAAAAACATCACCTGCAATTTAAAAATCTCCAGTATGAGTAACTCCAACACTTTTCACTCATATTATTCCAGATACCAATTCTCTGATACCTTGCTAACACATCTTACTTGTAAAGAACAATCTTGATCAAATTTAAGAGCTCCACCCAACTCTCCATTGTAAGCACACACAAGAAGATCATGTACTAGCGCTTGTAAATGCTAAAGCTTGAAACAATAAGGAACTTCATATTGATTTTTTTTTTAAATTATCTAGAAGAAGCAACAACCATCTCCCTCAAATAAACAAAATCCTACACTAAGCTTTCATTAGCCCCACTGTGTATAGCTGTAACAATTCAATGTGAGTGATAGTTTCAGGTTTTCTTACATACAGCAAGAATTACAGGTCTCTTGAGAAAGGCTTAACTAGTGTGCTCCTGCAGTTATTAAAATGTCTTTATAGTACCTTTACCTCAAGGTACCACTTCATGCATGTAGTTAGTGCACCGAGCCAACGTACCAGGCGACTGCATAATTACTTTGTATGTCAGTGTAATTTCAGTGAAACACTTGAACTGCGTTTAATCTCTGTTTGACCAGGGCAATTTATATATACACATTAGGCTGCTCCACTTCTGCTCTCCTGGCTGTACTATTGCATATTCTATACTTACATCGACAAAAACAAAGGGCTTTCTCTCTGGAAAACATTTTGTGCGTCATACAGTAACCCTTCCCTAAAATAATGATTTAACAGTAAAGTAGTTGTATTTTATTCAAATTGTCACTGGGTCCACTCAGACTATCAGTGCAACAGGAGTCAGCTTGGGCTGGTACCAGCCCTGAGGGAGACATGACAAGGGCACAGAAAGTCCAGGCACTGTAACCACTGCCAGTTCTTTGGAGTCACACACTATTCCAGCCAACTGGCCGTCCCAGTGGTCTGGAAGTTTCTAAAATTAACTTTCTTCCTGCTGCTAAGTGTCAAAGGCCATAACACCCTCCCTGGTACGTGTGTGCCATGAACAGAAAGCCAACACATCCCACTGTACATTGACCCAAGAAATCCTACCTTAGTGCATCAGCTCCATAACTATTTACGATACTCATTGGATCGGGATAATTCTTCTTCCTTTTGCTCATTTTTTGGCCATCACTAGAAAATATCAGAATGGAGGCATCAATTCCCAGAATTCTTGTAATACATAGATAAAGAAAAAAACCCCTTCAGATCCAGCTTAATTTTTCTGTCCTATTATATTCCTGGTAGCACAGACATAATTATATATTAGCACATCCCTTCAGTATGAATGTTCAACCCATCAGAGCAACTGAAAAAAAATCCCCAAACCCAACCCACGAGGCTTCCAAGTTACAAAACTAAGTAGGAATCTGTCTTTGCTACCAAAGACAATGGAAGATGCACTTGTTTTGAATCAATCCCTCCAGCCCACTGGCAAAGCTTTATTTGGAATTAAAGGGAAACAAATATAATTAACTTAAAGTTTACATGTAAAACTACATTTATCATCCCCTTTAGTCTGCATAACAGGTATAATTTCTTTCCTATTCTGACTTGTTACTCATTTGCTCTCTCTCTGAGAAGGACTAATCCTGCTGGAAAGAACCAAGTGCAACAGAGAGCTGGGATGTGGGAACCTCTCACTCTCAGGTGCCTCTTATCTCCTACAACACTGACTGATATCACCCTGACAAGTCTTAACAGCTCCAAAGTCCATTTCAGATTCCATTTACAATTTGCAGGACTTATCTGAAACATTCTTTGACTAAAAATCTGCTCAGGGAAGAGCTGACTGACACACCAACCTGGCAAGAACGAGGCCATTCACAATGACATTCTTGAAAGGAGGCCTTCCAAAAAGAGCAGTGGAAAGCACCAGCAAAGTGTAGAACCTGAAACAAAAGACAACATAAACCTGACTTTATATCAAGCTAAAGCCTGCACATCTTCCTTACAAATGAAATGTTTCATTATGCTGCTTTCATCTAAGCAAAGTAAAATTTTAAGCCTGTGGAACATTCACGTGGCAAAGACTCAGAAGAGGAGCTCACTGAAAGTAGATCTTCTTTGTAGCTGTTTGCTCAGCTGGGATATACTAGTCCAAGAAGGCTGAAAAATTGTAATAGTGAGTAAGCGTTACGAAGGTATGAAGAAGAAAGTTGTAGTATTTTCCCCTTTGATACTGAAAAGGGAATTCAGTCCCTGAACAACCTTCCCGTTTGTTCACTGTAAACCTCTGAATACGGGATCTGTCAGGAACAAACAGGGAGACAGGACCAGCACACTTTTGTGGGTATGTGTGTTAATTGTGTATTTTTCAGACTAGCAGATAATGGAACAGCTACTGCTGGTAGTACAAAAGCAAGTTATCAAAAATGAGAAGAGCCTCCTTCCAATCAAGCAAACACTTTGACTGGAAGGTTATGGTTACCTGGTTAAATGAGCCATCACCAGAAAATAGGAGAATGTAGGTGTTCCCACAACAAAGGGCAGTAGTGGTTCCTCCCCATTTCATGTTTTGTGTTTACAGTCACTCTACAAACTGTCTGGGACACTTAGGAAATCAGTGCTGGAGCAAGCACGGGCACCTATTGTTCAACAGGCTGATATATAACTGAGAAATTAAGTGGAGGGGCAGGAGGTGCAGGATAACGTGATAATTGCACACTCAGGAGTCAGAGCCTTCACCAAAGGAGGGATCTGTGAGCTGCTGTAACTGCACTGCTGGTAATTACTTCTAAGAAAATAACTGGAGGGTGGGCCACAGCTTTTCTGGTTCAAAACGAGCATCACACTGACAACTGCTTAGCAACCTTCAAAGAGAAGGTGATTATAAAAAAGCTGAAGTAAGGCACAGGAGGTTATGTCTCAGAAGTATGTTTTTGCATGAAGATTTAGGGGAGAAACACATCAGTGGGG
>VXAY01003290.1:948-59840 GCA_013399855.1 Oxyruncus cristatus | reverse complement strand
GGGGGGAGGGAAGTCCATTCGTATATTCCAAAGTTGTTTTTATCAAAAAGCTGCCTATTATTGCAAAAGCTTTATTCTGACACTTAAAGGTCCTCTGTAAAGGTTGCTGCGTGTATTACTGCATTTATTAAGTGACTTACATGACAACTCTGATCTTATCTCAGACAGGCCTCTCTACCTTTCAAAATCACCTCAGCTCACACTGCAGGAAACAAAATCTCTTCATTAAATTGCATTTTAATTTTATGAATTTTAACCAACACTCCTCCACCTGCACACAAACATGCACTCAAAATCCCTGTCTTCATTTTTAACCCTCTTAAAAAAACGTCTAAACACAAACATCTGAGCATTTACTCAGACGATCAACATCTATAAGGCTACAAACACACAAGTTCCTCCTTAAGACTTACTACAAAGGTTCCTCATGGACAAACTCCCAGAGCTTTCTGCCAAATTTCTCACAAATTCTCATATTAGAGCACCTGCATTTGCAGTTAAAAAGAACAAAGCAGAACCAACTAGGAGATATTTCAATACTGTTTGTATTAGGAACACTGGACAGATGGGCCGTGGGCAACGAAAAGAGGCATCTGAGAACATTTCACAAATTTTCTGTTCTTTGCACTGCCAGACCCAACGAGCCTCAGCAAGAGGTACCTTGGCTGATGACAGCTACAAGACTGTCTTGGAAAACCTGTGATCCCCTGGTTTACACGCATTCTGATGGAACTCTTCTCAGCCTTCCTCAGAGTGTGCTTTTGAGAAAATTCACCTCATTCACTCTGAATATTTTAAAGGAGTGTCTCTCTGCACCTTATTTTTTAAATACCTTGTCCAAAGGCACATCTGTTTCCTGGAAACTTCCTCAACTTATCTCTACTGCTTCATCTTCCATTCACCAAATCTCAGTCTGTTCCTAAATATGTCCTTGCAGATAAAGAGCTGTCAGTCAAACAACAAGCTGTCAGTAAAAACAACCTTGACAGGTAAGTCCACTTCTTTGCTCTACGTCAGTCCTCTTCCACTCCCTTAAAAGGGAGAAAACTCCTTTTTTGAA
Organism: Oxyruncus cristatus; assembly: GCA_013399855.1. Classification (NCBI taxonomy): domain Eukaryota; kingdom Metazoa; phylum Chordata; class Aves; order Passeriformes; family Cotingidae; genus Oxyruncus; species Oxyruncus cristatus. The sequence continues at coordinate 58,780 of VXAY01003290.1, read as the reverse complement.
GGGTAAATTCATGCTCTCGTGGGGTTCATGCAAAAAACCTCCAGCTCTGAATGCCCTGTAGGCCACCACATTCTGACTGTGAGTATAAATCTTGCTGCATCTCCCTACACACAGTCAGAGACAGAGCCTTTCCTACCAGTCTGCCTGGACCGCCAGCCTTGCAACCCAGCTACTGTAAGATTCTTTCCTGTGGCTTTAACAAATATAATTCAACTGTTTCTCTATCCATGCAAAAAGTCATCAAAAAGATCACTCTCCTGGCTCATCACCTTGGTCACATTAATTTTCCCCTTGTCTCCCTTGACTTTCTCTCCTCCTCTGTGGAATCAAACAGAAGCCACCAGACCATCTCCTGAGCCTTTCACCACCTCCGAGTCCTCACTTCATGGCAACTCCAGCCTCTGACCTGACACAAAACCAACCTCCATTCTGAGTCTTCACACTTTATACAGAATGTGCCAAATAAAAGCCACAAAACTGTGCTCTTAACGTTCCAGAACTCACCAGCTTGTTGTTCGCTTAGACCTCACAACTTAATTCCTTCTCTCTTTCACAAAACAGAAGTGCTCCACTGCAAAACACCCAACATTTGTTGTTATCAAAGGACCAGGTTATTAACAGCCAGGAGCACCGTGGCAAAGGAAGGAATTTTTTACAGGGAGAGTGATCAGACACTGGAATGGGCTGCCCAGGGAGGGGGTGGAGTCACTGTCCCTAGAAGTTTTTAAGATGAGACTGGATGTGGCATCAGTTCCACGGTCTGGTAACCACAGCAGGGTTGGATCAAGGGTTGGACTTGATGATCTCGGAGGTCTTTTCCAACCCAGCTGATTCTGTAAAAGGTAAGAGCACCAGGAATTGAGGTAGGGGGTTTTGACACAAAGAGATAAAACAGAACTGGGTCTGGTGAAAGCTTACAGAAACTCTTATGCCAATGTTAAAAACAAAAAGCAATCTACCCCAGACTGAAATAAGTCTCCACTTGCACAGTGAGTACAGCACACAAGTCTGAGGGCTCACATCAAGGTGTGTCCACAACCACAGTCACCTCTGGCATCAGCTAAGACTTTCTGTTATTCCAGAGACAAACTGCAGTTGAATCAGTGAGATGATTCAGTTCAGCCTACTATGGAAAGGGAAAGAAGCTGCTTATACATTTTCTTACACTAACTACATAAACCAGAATTTTACAGCCTGAAAACACAGTAATCAGTGTATCCAGATGCTGCACTGCACTCAAGGGTAGATCAGTATCACACCAGAAACAGGTCAACTGCTGTCAGAGTTACAAATGGATTCTCTTTAATGGCACCAGAGCTTCACTGGATGTATAAGATCAGCCTGATGCTTACATCTGTCCTGTCTCTCACACATCCTTCAAAGGAGAACACGAACACACCGCAGTAACAGTGTGACACACACCAATCCACTGGGACATCCCCATCTCAAACAGCTGAACCCTGACACCTAAAATTTATCATTCCTCCTGTATTTTCACTGGAATTGTAACTACCAGGAATAGACTTTGTATCCACATAAAAATCCCAAACCATTTTTAATTCTGCTGAACTTTTACCATCCAGTAGTTCCATTGCACAATTTAAGAACGATCAGACGTGGTCTATTTTTTTATATTTTATTTCATTTCTCGTTATCTAAATTACAACAAATGCCCTTTGATCTTATCAAACGTAGCAGGGAGAAAATCAGTTTCTGCCCACGCCTTTTGCACCCATTTGATGTCTTATGTTCTTTTATTTGTCTCTTTTCTTTTCCAATTATTTCTCAGACAGAAAGAATAAAGAGGGAAAACTAAGCTTTTAATTGTCCTTTTGCCATCCAGCAGTACTTGGTTGTACACTAAGGACTTTAGATACTTTTTTGCTTCACAAGTAAGGGGTTGAAAAGCAAAGATATCTTTCACTATAATCATGAAACTTAGTTGTATTTATGTATTATGTGTTGCTGTATTCCTTTGGTTGATTGGTTGGTTTATTGGGGGAGGAGTGGGCAAAGAGAGATGCCAACTCTATTCCATAGGAAGTTGTTTAACTCTAGTACCTCAACTGGATGGAAAAGTTCTACTTGGACATAGCCAAAGGTACTAATCCAGAAAACACAAAAATTCATCTTAATCTGCCAGTTTTCAGAGTCAACCTCAAACTTCAAACATAGACTAAACACTTTAAAATGCCAAAACAAACTGTATGTATGTATGTATGTATGCATACAAGAATGTATGAGAACACTGCCCACAGAAAATCTGAGCATAGAGAAAAAATTTCAATGACTTAAAAGCATTTATCCAGAGGGGAATCAAATAAGCAGATGAAGTTTACAGCTAGAAATTTTTTGTTTGTTTTGCTGTTGTTGTTGTTGTTGGGTTTTTTTATAAACTGTAAGACTTTAATAACATAAGGATTGATTGATTTGATTTCGTTTCTTTCTGCATTCACATAAACTCAAAATTCAAATTTCATCTAGGGGTAAAAATTACTTCCCTACAAATTGGCTTGAAATCCTCAAAACATCAACTTCTATTTCAACTGCAGTTCTGTTTCTAATAGATAACCGGAGTTCTGTGATAATTCAGCTGATGAGATTTCCTTACCAGGCCAAAGATGTGCCCTATTATCAAAAGATGTTTTCCATAAAAGCTGGGAAAATTCCTTCACAACATTGTATTTCTGCAACTTTTTTGTCACCGAGCTTTAGACCATGTCACATTTTACTGAAAAAAAAATAAAAGAAATCCATCCAACACTAAAGAATTATCCATATGTTGATTCAAAGAAATCAAACTCAACAGCATGATACTGTTAAGCCAGAATTCCTTTAATCTGATGTTGGGGTAATGCTGGGGATAATTCCTCCATAAAAACTCCACTGAAACAAGGATTTCCTGAGCTTTTATACACTAACATCTCAGGCCCTTCCTTCACATTTCATTTTAATCATTTCATTGTTACAAGGTATTAACATGAATCTTTACTTAAAGATAACCTAGACTTCTTTTATTTAAACCATCTTCGAACTAGTTTCATATTTTATTGTTACATCAACGTCAGTGTTTAGTTACAGAAAACCTGAACTTCTACTCAAACAATCTTTGATCGATTTTAGCTTCCTGGAGGGTATTTTCATATCTGATTGTTATAGAATTCACCATCCATCTTTGGTTAGATTAGACTACTTTCAGTTTTCTTATGATTTAGCTCTTAAGAGTGTGATGGTCTCCGAAACTAATTCAAACTACAGCTGCATGGGCTGCTGGCCTTCCTAATTTTTACTCCATTTTTTTAGCAGTGTTCAGGTAAGGGTTTCAAAGTTACAAAATCGAGGCACAGCAAGGACAAACCACAAAATTCTTAGGTTATAACTGGGACCATCATGATACAGCCTCTTTCAGGGTAGAGGTGTTACAGGGCAACGACATCACACAGTAAAGGGGCAGGGAATTACCATCCTCGGGTCTGGTCGATGCCTTCAGCAATGAAGTCAGCAGGGAAAGCATCCTCCAGCTCTCTCTTGTTCTCAAAGGGGTAGTGGACCTGAGCATAGGGCATGCTGCCACTCTCAAACCAGCAGTCAAACACCTCTGGCACCCGGCGCAGGGAGCCCTTCCCGCAGCAGGAAGGGATGGTCAGGTGGTCAATACTACGGGGACAAAAAGATGGGACCAATTCCCAACAAAACCAGGCATTAGTAGAAGTTCACATCATGCTTTCACGTTAGGAGGACAGTTTTTTAGGAATCATTTTAATGATTCTTCAAAAAGGTCAGCATTTCCTTTGACAACCTTTGTAATTTAAAGCTTTTTTACCGATAACTTTCTGTACTAACAAGATTCAAGACAGAAGAAAGGAAAATTTATGTGTTTATCACAAATGCTCTTGCTGCTTATCTGTTTTCCCTAAACTTGTTTCCCAGGGTTTGGGCAAAGAAAACCAAGCGTTTTTATGTTTGACTATTCTAATAACCAGTTAATAGTCTCTGTGACCAACCTTTCTCGATGGAGATCCGTGACTTTCACTCCACACAGCTCTTCCAATTCTGCCACTGAACCAACACAAACTACCTGCAAGAGACACTCAAGAAATTTAGCCAGTTATTTTCAAGAATTTTAGCCAGTTATTTGTAGCAAGTGGTTGCTTTGTTTTTTTTAACATCAGACATGAGACTTGTAGGTCAGTATCTTCCAAAGCAGATGACGGAGCTGAAAAACCAACACAAATTCCGTACAAGGTCCCCTTCTTCAGTCTAACACAGCAGTAAATGATGTTAGAGACCATTGCCCTGATTTAATACAATTCATGTTACAATAACTGGAGACGTGGAAGCAGCAGCATGTTGCCAGCTATCGAAAAAGGTGGGATGCTGTTTGGGTTTTTTCCCCAACAACCCCCGAAAATCCAATGATCCTGACTTTTATACAAATCAAGAGTTTCAGATCCCAGGTTCCTCTCCTGAGCTAAGGAAAGCAGCTACACTGCTCATAATCCATGGAAGTTTTCCATCCCAGATACCCTGCACTGTACATATTAAAGGCATCTTATTTAAAGTGAACAAAGTTTCACAGCTCAGAAAGGGATTGCTAAGAAAGATTTTTCTCAGTTTTGTTGCAGCAACACACTACTAAGAAAAAAAAAAAAAAAAACGGATTTCCACAACAGACTTGCACTGATGTCAAGAAATGCTGATGAAACAAAACTGTAGGTATGAGAGAAGGAGAAAAGCAAACCTTCATTTGCTTAGGTTTTAATCAAGTTGAACACTCCCAGAACCCTGTGGGCCTCTCTCATCTGGCAGGATTCATGAGCCTCAAACTGCAGTACAGGTCTGGATTTTGGAGGTCCTGTCTCATGTGCTACCAATCCCATTTGGAACTGCCACAGAAAAAACCAGTCTGACAGATCTGACAGGGAAGGGGTTAAATTTATCACCATAATGAAGCTGTAAGGAGACCACACATTTTTCACATGATTTTCTAAAGTTACTCTTAGGATACAATAAATCAGAGTAGAGCCTGAGTAGTCTTAAATATATGCAGATGTATACACACATAAATTGTAACTAACTAAAAGGATTTGGTGTATTTAATTCCAAAAAACTGTCATGAATTAGAGAGATGACAGAAACTCACTTTGATTTTGTTTTTAAGACATGATTTTCCTAGTCTGATTCAACTGCTGATCTGCATTACAAATCACCGTGTTCTATTGTTAAAGTACTTTTGAAATGTTATTTTTTCATTACTTGTCTTTTTCTTCTGTAGGAAGTGAGGCACGACAATGGTTCTGATGGCCAAGTACAGCAGAGTGCACAGCAAACCACGCCAGGGGACTGATCCCAAGTAAAAATACACCTTTACCAACAAACTGTTTTTAACCCAGATGTGTTCCTCCTTCTCTGTGTGGCCCCATAACTATCACACAGGCTCAAGTGAGCAGCAGCAGGTGCTTAGTTCAGCACTGCTGGCAGAACAAGATGTTTTAATAACAGCATGGGTAAAAAATACCCTTGGATACACAGATTATTCATCCTCCCTAACTTTTATATTTGAACATACTTTCACATATGCTCTGGGTGAAAAGATGCCCATTATCTGCTGCTTTTAGACCAAGCATTTCAACACTTAAGTAAAACTCCGAATGCTGGATGCAGAAAAATGCACCCAGAAATTACTCATAGAAGAAATAACCCCAATTTCACAAGAAAAAAATCCAACAACTGCCAGAGGAGCACAGATATCCCCACACTGAACAGATGACTCTGCCCAGGGCAGAAGGATGGAGCCACTCTGACCCAAGGGGAGCTCACCAGATCCTTGAAGGCAAGAGGAGAATACAAGTAGATGTTAATCAAATTCAATCCCTCATGAGGCCGCACCCCCTCATTTCTCCAACAACAAACCGGCTTTATGCTCTCAAATTAAACTGCTGCTTTGGGTACATTCCTTCAAGAGCAATGCCTGCTTTAGCAGCCTGGCCCCTCTCCCTCCCATCATGTGCTCCTCCTCTGTTTTATTTTTCAGCCACACCAACTACAAAACCAGTTATACCAACATTTCACAGCAGGCAGCAAAGACTGAAATCAACAGCCTGGGACTGGGGGCTGCTCACCCCCACTCCAGCATCTCTGAGACCTCACGTGGAACCAGAGGTCAAAGTTAAAACACCTTAACAAAAAGAACATTAGCATTTTATCTGCAATTAGCCACGTAAATAGGAAGAAGAAAGCCACGCAGCAGCATTCACGGATGTCGATGTTCCTGCAGCACAGCTCTGCAGGACCCAGTAAATAAAAACATTTGCCTTTTGGTTTGCCATTGCAGCTCTGTTCGGCACCACGATCACAGGGTGAGCAGTGCTCACAGAAAGAAAAGTTCATATGTGTTACCAGTGTGTCAGCAAGACACTCCGGGATCTTTAGAAAACATTTCTTGAATATTAAATAGTAGAAGAAATGAGTGCTACAGTCAGCCAGGAGTGGCCTTAATGCAGCCCCAAAGCAGCCCAAAACCAGACCTGAAGTAATTCCCTCGGCCTTCAGGAGAGCAGAGTCAGAGTCCTCTTGTTCTTTTATACAAGACCAAGTGCACCCAGACTACTGGGGGGTTCACATGAGTGACAAGCAATGAAACAACCAGAGAATTTCCCTAAAGTCACTAAATATTGAATACTATAATTTGCATGCAACTCCTATAAAATTAGCCCATATCTGCTTTACCAGTTTGGGTGTTGTATTAAAAAATTTCATTACCTAACCCAAATGTGTTCTTCCACTGAGGAAATCACTGACATTTGAGAGCTTAAAATGATAAACCACCTGCAAAAATGTGGTAATAAACACAAGCTTCAAAATTTAACTTCCATTATGTGTCTCTACCTGATAATTATGCTAAAAGAAAACTAAAATAAAAGCTAAAATAAAACTGTGGGAAACCAGTTATTGATTTGTAATAAAATTCACTTTAATACCAATTAATTCACCTTATTGTATATTAAACAAGGATTTGTTATTACTTTTTCAGGATTTAATATGCTCAGCATAATTGTGTGCAACAAAGTGTTCTTTTGAGAGCAAGACAGGAAGAGGATGCTCTGCAACTTCACACAGCACCAGGCTGCAGTAAAACTGAAGTCAGGGAATCTGGAGTGAAAACTATTTCTATATGAAAGCAGATGTCACCTAGGCCTTAAGTTCCACATCAGTTCCAAGGGTATTTGTTTTTCAAGCCACATCCCACATGCATAAAAAGAAAGTGAATATTAAAAAAAACCCCTAACATGAAATTTAGCTGGGTCCAGAAGCTTTTAAAGCACGACATTCAGGCTCTAGAGCAAACAGAAATGTGTAACATCAATGGATAAAAATAACAGACCTGTTGGTATTTCCACCTTTATTCAGAACACCAAGCCCTGAGGAATATTTGCAGCTAATTTCAAAGGAAAGGTCAATCTCCCAAGTTAGACATCATATTGTTATTAAAAACAAACAAATCAAACTTAGAAAACAAAAAAAAACACCCTGTACACACAGGAATACAGACATGGGGAGACTGGAAAGAAAATGAAATATTATTAGAGGAAAGGAGTGGAAATAATGAAACATTTACACAGTTTTTTTTCAGCTGTAGGATGAAGTCTTGACATACTCCGGCGCAAAACTGAAAGCCTTTTTATTACCTAAAAATAAAACATTTGTATCAAGGGACTTAAAAATGTCGGATAAATGCGAAAAAGTTATGTACAAATTGCCAGACTTCAAACTCAACTTTAAGTGTTATAGAAGAGACAGCAGCACTTGGTTTGTCAGTAACTTACAAACAAACAGCACAAATAGAATCCAATTGCCAAGGCTTTCTTAGACATTTAAATTGTAATTGCAAGGAGTATCTCCCTCCCTCCCCCAATATCTCCCTGCCTACCAGCAGTGAAAAGGAAATAAAAAATACTTTATGGTGCACATCTAAGCAATAGCAAGTTTGAGACCATAAAATACTCCTCTAGCATATGTTTTCCTACTAGAGGTCTTCCAGGTCTAAAATGAAGAGTAAAACTTTTTCAAACCAAGAGAGATAAAAAATAAAGGCTTGGGATGCCGAGATCAGTTTTTACCTCCCGTGGGCATCGTGACACTGGTCACCATTGCCTACTTCCAGCATGAGGAAGGATTATCACACATGTCTGATGGAACTAACACAGCAAGAAAGTTTTAAAAAAAAAAATAAAAGAGGGAAAACACCACAAAACCCCCTCCTCCTCTCCCCCACCCCCAAACTTCACCCATCTTATCTTCAGAAACAGTTTTAAAACTTGGTGTTTTGACACTTAAAAGAGCAGCAGCCTCAAAACTGTGCGAAGCATTCACTGGTGCAGTTTGCGTTACGCTCCCAGCTGCAGGGTACCTTACACCTTGGAAAAACTCATTTCCAGCATTCCCATTATTCATATTCGTCATCCCACTCGATTCACGTCTTTACAGTCTGCTACACTCACATTTGTAGCACTACAAACATATACATCTCCACTGTTCTACTGTGGTGGACTTGCTTTTACGCCTTCAGCAACTCATTTGGCTTAAAGTAACCGAGCACCAGAATTTCAAGAGCAGACTGAAAGGACTGAGTGAAAAGACAAAAAAAGGGGGGAAATAAAAAAGAAAAAGAAAAATCTCTTCCTCGCCATTTTCTCCCTGCATTTGTGATTTCCATTACATGTGCCATCACTGCAAATTCTTCCAGGAAAGACAAGATTAATTTTAATACAAAACCCAAGAAAAACTGCTTGCAGTTTTCAGGCAAGAGCAAAAGAAAACCTGCACAGGCACACAAATGCACCCATAAATATGCATGTATCTATCACCTACTATATACACATAAATATACATAGAAGACAGATTAGACAGATACACTGTTAAGACATATTAACAGAACTTCAGACTGCAGCAGACAAAGAGAAGAGTGTCCATCAAAATAAGCAAACAACATGCACAGACAGGCTTTTCTGTCAGCTGGAACCTTTCGTTTCCTTACTCACCTCTTCCAAGTCATCACTGACCCACAGAGGGATGGGGGTCCCCCAGTACCGGTTCCTGGATATGGCCCAGTCCCGTGCGTCTTTAAGCCAGTTCCCAAAACGCTTCTCCCTCACAAAATCTGGAACCCTGTACCAAAAAGAAGAGAAGCATTAATTTATCTCTATGTTCCAAATAAAAGAAAGCTGGTAAGAAAGATTTTATGTGATTGCATCCACAAAACAAGTTCAATTCATCATGTACATGACGTGGAGCCTATTTGTATTACGGCACTGGCTACTGCAAGCCCCTATGGAGGTGCTGCCAAAAATTTAACACCATTTCTGCCTTCCTTGAATGTCCAGGTAAGCTAGGGAGGTGAGAAATATAATGTTACTTGTACCATAAAGTAACTCAGAAAAACATGTGCAACATAAATAAGATTCATTAGGGATGAAATAATGGTCAAAATCATCCAGATGGTCCAACATTGGAGAATTATAACTAAGGGTGTGTAACAACACGACTGCTTTATTTTACATACAGGAACAGAGACCACTACTGATTTTGGTGCTGACTGCCATTCAAAATATTCAAAAGCATGGTGTAATAGCATTAAAAGGCACCTTGGATTGCGTAAGCATCCAGGAATCTGCACATTACTCAGGCTGATGGACCATACCAAAAATCCTTTCTGAGCTATTTATCACCTCCACTTTGAATTGTTCCATTAAAAAACAAAACATGCCCCCAACCACAAAAACCTACCAACCCCTGAACCTCATTTTGAGTATTAATGGGCACTGAGGATGTTAAAGATAAATTTTCATCATATGAAAGCGTCTTGCAGCTCAAAGGCTAACGCCAGAACCTGATGGCCAGCAAGGTTCCTGGATATGCCAAATGGCCTGGTGGTTTGATTAAAACCACGTTGTCTCTTATGATGTGAACAAACAATTAATATTCGTACAATGATTACAGGGAGGTAAAGAACAGCAATGGGTTTTAAGATGAACAATATACTCCCTTCACGCCTCAAGTGCATTTAAAAACATCAAGTGAAACTCACAGGAACAATAACCCTAAGACAGCGTGAGAGACACACAAAAGTTGTGAATGAGCAGCTCACAACAATAAAGTAACTCTAGAACTGTTATTGAGCAAACCATAGCAAGCTTTACCGGGTTTGTTTTTCTAGTGTAACTAGGAGGGCCCTTCCCAAAGTCTGAGCTGGATTAGGAAACCCACAAGTCCTAAAGGAGGAGCAGCCAAACTACAGAACAATCATGGTCTCTTCTACCTTTTCTTTCTGAAACTCCTGGTCATCTATCAAGTATTCCTTTTTGAAGAAGATTTTTAATCATAGCTCAGTCCCAAGAATAACAAAGATGAAGGGATCCTTAGAGGAAAAATTAAAAGAATGGATTCACATGACACTCTTGAGGTACGACTTGGCCCAGCAGCAGGAGATGAAATAAGTGTGAACAAAAAAAAAAAAAATAAAAAAAAAATCTATTGATGAAAATAAAAGCTGCTCTCTTTTAAAAGTTTTACCCATGATGATGCCACGTGGAGATCTGAAGTCTTCTTGATGCCAATGTGGTCCCAGGTGGATAAAAATCACCCTTAAAAACCTCACTAAATATCAGCCTGAAGTTCCAGAGCTGCCCTTTTTCTGGCCTTACTTTCAGCTGCAAAGTCATCTTCTAACACTTCTTGAACAAAAATCTAATATAAAAGAATTTGTAACAAACTCAGTGACTCATGTTTCACATGACATCTGTATCCCTGCTTTGAAATTTAGAAACGTATACAGGCTTTCCTAATTTGGTTTAGTGTGGGACTCATTACTATTAACTTTTTCTGGTGACCTTAAGTGACCCCCTCTCCAAACACAAGTGGAAACTGTACAAAGATCATTAGCATTTGCCCAACACTCCACTAATGTGGAAAACTTCCCTTTACATCACTCCTAAACTAGTTTCCATTTTTCAGAAGTTGTTAGACACTGATTAGCTGAAATTATTAGTCCCATTTAACATAGCTAGAGGCTGAGACAATCCCCCAATGACATTAAAACGCTGAGAGTTTCAACTCTGCCTCCTCAAAACACGCATGAAAAATTAATTTTATCCCCAAAGTGGACATTAACCACAAAAATGTACGTGGTGTGATCTCTCTCTCTCTGTCTCTGAGTTATGAAAGCACATAATTTACCTCTTCTGGTAAAACTGTCTGACCCTGCTGCCAGTTTTCAGTGGAACATAAAACACAAACCACTTCATCTACTACGAACCACATTTGCAACAATGATTTATGGCTCTTTAGAGGTACAGCACAGAAATAACACTGACACAGCCATCAAATAAAATAAAAAGAGCCTGTATCTCAAACAGTTTAGGCCCATCACTCAAAGAAAGTGTTACTTAAAACAACTGGTTCTTGCCACCACAGAGATGTTGCCCATGGGTGCCGCCCCAGAGCAGACACACTTTCCAGCTGGGAAAGAGCTGGAGGAGGGAAAAGCAGCAGGGAACAGCCTTGCCAGGCACAGTTCTTCAAGACTGGAGACTATTTCTTTTACTTAGTCTCACTAGATTTAGCTACAGATATCTCAGTTTACATTTACCCGCATATTATATGGAAAAAAAAATTCAATCAGAGGCACCTTTTATTGAAATATTTCATTAAGTTGGGAAAACAAGACAGACTATTCTCAGTTAGGTTGTTACTAGCACCTGATCATTATTTACACCAGCTCCAGGTTAGTGTTCCTATAGGGTTTTTTCACTTTCTTTTTAATCCTTTTCTCTTAGAATATTTTCTCTTAAGATATTTTCTTGATATACTTCTCCTGTTAAATTTTAATGAAGACACCATCCTGCCACAGGTATATATTAGCTGAGGAAGCATTTTTTACTCTTCCATCTACACAAAGCAACTCAGAGGTAAATGAAAAGCCCCCTCCCATATGCCAGCCCACGTGTTTTTGTTTTTTTTTTCATGGTTAATCAGGCATCCATCACAAACCCCCTTCAGCTGGAAAGCACAAACTGCAGGTTTCTGCTGGTGACCAGAGTTTGCAGTCGGGCATGACAAGAAGGTGACCAGAGCTACAGCCCACTCAGAGCAACCCCCTGCTCCGGGCACTGAACACATTCAGATCTCAGGGAAGGTCAAGCCCCAGCATCAAACAGTGCCACGAGACCGCAGATGAAATCAAAGCAGCCACGTCCCCCCCAAAGCAACTGAGCCGCAGCTCCTAAGACTGAGGTGGGAGAAAAAGGTTTTTTTTTTTTTTTTTTTTGTTTCCCAACTGGCCTACAATCTGTGTTGGGTTTGACCTTCGCCTTTCTCTGCAAAATTACACAGATAGGATTTCATACTTCTTTCTCCAACGTTTAGCAAGGTTAAGGAGACTGCTGTCTCAGCAGGTCAGAAAGCTCTTGAATCATGACTCTGCAATAGTGTGGGACAAGCTATTTCTCCTCTTGGCACCCAAGATAATGCACTAAATAAACTTGAGGATGCAGACACTGAAGCAGCTGGAAAGTTCAGGGAACTGAACTTCATAACACAAGAAATAAATATTCTTTTGTCAAATCATAAATTAGAAAGATTTTGAAATGAAGTACATCAGTTCCAACCCGTTTGAATGCTTGTTTTGATCTTACTTTCCCAAGATCAAGACTCCATCATACAAGTTAGAGATAGTGAGAATTATTCACTTGCTGCGTTCATTTCCGGTTTTGACTGTTTGCTCCTTTTTTTGAAGCAGATTTGGGGTTTTGCTAAACTCATGCACTGCTAAGTCCTCTGCACAGTCAACTCCCATATCCTTTCTTGGGAGCTACTCGTTTTCTTAGTGCCTAAAATTCCATTCGAAAAGAAAAAAAAAAAAAAACATGAACAAAACAAACCCCGGTCCTTTAACAACATTTATTAGCTTGTTATAACAGAAACCATTTTTTCTTTGCCTTCCACGTCTCTGTACCACTCAGCACTCAAGTCACACAAGCAAAGTGGGCATGGATTTGAAAATAGCTATTAGTGCCCACCTTCAATCCCAGAGCAGGAATGGGCTGACCCAGAGGGTTCCCATCACTAATAAATACTCAAGGAATAGCATCAACTAAAATTAATATATTTGCCTTCTAACTCTCACCTCCGGAAGAGGAACATACAGGATACCAACAGGAAATATTATGAATTATTACATTATCGAGGAAGAAACTTTTTCAAAGGATTAAGACAGCTGTTCCTTTTCTGCGTGTATTTATTTTGAGGCATCTCTCTTGTGCTCATAACACAGTTGCAAATACTGAATTCAACTTATTATTCCATTTCACAGCTCAGATGTGCTCAGCATGACTGAGCTGGCTCACCGTGCCCCAGCCACAGGATGCAGGGTCTGTCTCAGAGCAGCTCTGTCCCTCTTTTCAGTAAACACAAACAGCACTGCCAAAATAAAGAGCTCTCGAGTACTGCCACGGCACAAGCCTCATGTTTTATCATCAGTTAACCATTAAAAGCTGTTGAAGATGTTACATAAAGATGTACTGATCCTTTCTTGCTCTTCCTCCTCTCACCAGACAATTCTATTCATGACATTCTTTGCAAAAAATGCAGCAACTTCATGTATTGGATAAGATTTACTTCATAACTGCTAACTGAAGGAAGCTCTTGGTTTATCAATTATTTGAAAAGCAGTCCCAGAAGAGTTAGACTAGAAAGTTGATAAATGAAACACTACCTTAAGTGGTGTGATCTAGGGAATCTAATACCAGATTAAGAAATTTAATACAGCCTTGGTTCTGAGAAGGTGGCCCCAGATCCCTCCCTTCATTTGGCAAGCTGGGAACTTTTTAGGTGACACCTGAAATCAGGAATCACTTCTAAGCCTGTAAAAGAGAAAATCATTCTTCCAGAAGGTAACTGAGTTGCAACAGCACCATCAAAGGTGATCAAGTAGTTATCCTATGCCACCTAACTAAATATGTAGAGACTTCTCTAAATTCACAGCATAACAGCTGGGGGGATTATTTTAGGTGTAGAATTTGGCTTTCTTTTTAAACATTAACCAACCCTTAGAAGACAAAGCCTTAAATTACATTATGTTAATTTACTCTAATAACAAGCCCCCTTCGACATGCCCTCAAATTGATTTTTAATGGTTTTTAATTCAAGGAGATAAAATAAGCAACTATTCATGCCCTTTTGACACTTTCATTAGCGCCAATCTATATCATGGACCTAATTAAACATGGGGGGAGGCGGGAGGGAGGAAAAGGGAAGAGAGGAAAGGTCAGCTGTTTGCAAAGCACACCAAATTTCCACTGCAGCAGCCTCTCCTCCCCACTGAACGGTGCAAAACCACACACCCCACGTGAGCCCGGGCTGCCTCCACCACTGCAGGGACGTTTTCGGGTTATATGCAGCAAAATGAATAGTGCTTTCAATCATCCCGATCTGGCACTGTTTTTCTTCACGCTTTTCTCCTGGTTGCCATGGCAACAAACACTTTGGCATGCGACTGCAATGCTGCTGCAACCGCATCATCCCCCGTCAGCAGCTGCTCCTCCCGGACAGATCGAGGGCAGCCCTGACCTCCGGTCGTGTCAGACACCCACGTTAGCAAGACCCCCATCTAGTCCACTTGTGTGACTCAGGCACCCTGCTAATTGCTATTTAATTCTTTATCTTCTGAACAACCCCTGCAGCCCGAAGCCAGTGAGAAAGGAAGCTTTCACTCTCCTTCTGCACAGCTTCCTTCGGAAGATTCTAACATTCCTAGTTACAAAGCACTTTGATGGGGCACCACCACTCGGGATCCATTTCAATCCAGGTACATAAACACGTTTGCATTCCCGTAACAGTGGCAGATATTCTACGTGTCACAGATTTGCCAGCTGCCCACTGTGCTCCGAGGGCTCAGCGAGCTGGCGCTTCGGGGGCTTTATTCAGTCAGTTTTACGTGAACCACACAAAAAGCTGCTGGTGACCCTTCATTGGGACTGGATCGATACCTGCTCTATTCATGGCATAATCAGCGATCTCTGCTCAAGAGGCTCAGAGAGGAAACGGCAAAATTAGGGCACAGCAAAACAAAAGCCATCAAAATCAACTTGAAGAAGACTCAAAATTCACTTCTAATCCTCTACCAATTCTGACAACAGACGGTAATAAAACCTTCTGCCTTATACTGCTCTAAATGAGACAAACACAAGGCCAACCCTGCAGCAATTTTTTTCACCTCCTGCTGCAGCCAATACCAATAATTTGGATTTTTCCTCGGGAAATGTTGCCATCTAGTGACTGCACCTCACCGTACACAACACAATCACTACTGGAGATGAGATCTGATTTGGGTTCATGGCTCCTGAGTAAGAAAAGTGGGACTGATGACTTAAAAAGGAGAGTTACAACTGCATGGTGATACCAAAGGGAAAAAAGAATTTAAAATTCTACACACACAATATGTTTAAAACTTTTCAGATAAAATGTATTGGTTAATGTTAACAAAGAAAGAAAATATCCTATGAGACATTATAAAAGAAGGAAAAAAAAAAAGCAAAAGGAGGAAAACAAAGGACTCACTGATATCCTTCCACTGCGCTAAAATTCTGTTATGGCTTAAAATTCTGTTGCCCTGCTACAGACTAACATTCTTCAGTTGTGCAAAAATGGTAAGTTTAGTAGAACATTTGCTTTCTACTAGAGCCTATCCTCTACACTCCTGATCAGCCCTAGGGTTTAGGATACCAATAGGCATCATTCCTGATCATATCACACCTTTCAACAGCTGAGAGACAGTTTGGTGGTCGAAGATCTGAATGATCAAGGTCAAAAGTTCCTCAAAAGATTAAAGTGCTCGACCGACATGTGAGGAGACCCCTGGGCTCTCACAGGAGCTGCAGGAAGGGTGTGCAAAACTGATATCAGTTAACCAGGAAATTCACTTTGACTAAAGTGCTCTGGGTGGTGTTTTCAGCAAGAACTAACAGCTTCAGTGATGAAAGGCAAAAAACCCACCCAACAACCACTTTCAACTAAGGACCTATACATCAAGCTCTTTATTACAATGCCTGAATTCTTCCGTGGTGAGAAGATGCCAGAATAAAAGGTTTGGTTTCTTTGAAGTCCCTCTCTGTCTCCCATCACTGCTTTCCTTCCAATGATGCTCGTTTTTCCACTGCCCCAAGTGCTGCCCATCTTATGCAAACAATGTCAGAACTGCACAATATCTCCAACGTTAGAAACTTGGCAGCAGAGGTAAATGTTTCAGGAGTTATTGAAGTAGAACTTGAAGTGAGGGAGGTTTAAAAGGGAAAAAAAAAAGTTCCAAACTGATATTTAGATATACAAACTACAGAGTCTACAGAATTTTTTCTAATAGCCTGCAAGTACAGAAATATTACATACACTGTCAGAGGTATGAGCTGCAATAGTTTAAAAACTATTATAAATGGTACTAATTTACTGCTCACAATGACTTATAAATCTGCAGTTTGGACCAACTTTGAACACTGATGACAGGAATTAGTCCTATATTCTACAGCAGAATCTAAGGTAGTCACGTGTCATGGTTACACAGAAAATGCTCTTTCAACAAACCATTCTATAAAATTATAGTGACCATTAAGGCTGAAACCCAGAGAGCAATTGATGCTGCATCTAACTCTTCTTCATCTCCTTTATCAACATCATAGGAAGCCAAGGTCTGACAGGCCTGGATTGTACTGCAGCCAAATGTGCCCCTCTGCATCTCAAGTGTCACAGCTGCTGGTGTCCAAATACCAAATACAAGATACCCTTTTTTTTTTATAATTTACAGTTTCTTTTAAATAGTCTCTTCTGCCAGTTGTATGGTAGAGAACGTTCAGTAAGGGAACTTGAATTCAAGATCAAAACACAGCCTCTTAAATACCATTTCAATTCTGCATTTTCATCAACACCCAGCACAAGTTACCTTCCACTCTGGTCAGAACAAGGTTGGGACACAGAAAAGGGGTTTTTTTGGCTTCTGATTTCACAAAAATGCTGGCACACTGCTCAGGCACCCATTCCTGAAAGGTATAGTTAAGTTCATTTTGAAAAACAAAGATACGGAGATATTGTTGCTGGCTTTAATAAATTTGAATGATTGTGGCTTTATCAGTTGGGTAATTCACTAAAAAACTAATTAGAAATGCAATCAGGTTGCAAAGTTTGTCCAACTATGTTTAATCTATTTCATCAGAAAGAATATCTATCAAGAGGGCAGCTATTCTTAAGGGACAATATATCTATCAGTCATTTATAGGAATAAAAAAAGCAATGCAGTCAAACTCATTTTGTAAAGGTTAATATAGTCTGAAAAGCATTTATCCCCAATTTTCTCATTTTCAGGACATGCTGAAGCCCCAGAGAGTCCAAAAATAAATTTTTAAAAAGCTACATATTATTCTTGTGACACTTTCAGAGATCCAGTCTCTTCAAAAGCAAAAAAGTAGGTTTTAGGAAGGATGGAGTTCCCAAAATTTAAATAAATGTATACTGAAGGCAGCTTGCAGTCTCAATGCCAACTTCAGAAGGTACAGCCCAAAGAAAACTCTCATCAGTGGAGAACACAGGAAAAAAAGCCCATTAAAAACACTGTCTTATTCTTTTAAAAAGCTGGGTTTTCAAAGCCAACTTTATGGAACAAAGGCCACACAAATACTCCAACTGCTGTGAAACCCCATACTGGAAATTGGTATTAATATTATTAATCACTCTGTGATAACACATCTGTATTTCTAGACTATTTCCAACAAAAAGCTTCTCAGAATCCCTAAGACCACACAGTTTTGAGAGAAGGCCTGAGGAATCAGTTTTATGTTCAATTGTGGAATTATGCTGAAACCCCAGAATTACCTAAAGGACAAATGGCTCCTTTAATTCCAAATACACTGAATATTGCCAAATGGTTTAACTGCCTGCTCCTCTCACCCAACCTTTGCAACAGCAGCTCAATACATTTGCTTTCACTTGTGTCCCCACTACTCAGCACTTAAAATAACCACCACCAAACCCCCAAATATGTATTTGAGAGGCAGGGTTCAAACTGATTACTAACCCTTACTAATGCCTCCTTGGTGAATGAAGGTCACTTAGCAGCTTCTCCTCGAAGCTCTGCCTCCTGGAAAAGCAAAGCCACCTCACCCATTCAAACATTTCCTTAATAGGATCATTCCACTCTTCTTATGTTCATGTGAGAATTAAGTATGCAGGTCTACTGTCATCCCAACAGTTAAAGCATCCTGAGGAAGCTAATTAAAGCCAAGAACAAACACTTTCACCGCCTCTCCAGCTTATTTTTCCCCCAAAGAAGGATCACAGTATGTTCTGCTATGGAAAACAGAAAGCAACACTTACTAATCTATAAACCCTTCTTCCATATCCAGACTGGGCATGTGCTGATCAGCAAACCAACGCTGCAGCATTTCTGGACAGTCTATTATGGATCACTAACTTTCCCCACATATTTCAGTATATACAGTGCCTGTACCACATAAGCAGTTATGCAAAAGCTGCTCATGGAGAATTTAGTTGCTAATTACTGTCCAGGAAAAAAAAAAAACCAAAAACCCACAGCATAAGCTGTAATTGCTCACTGGAAGTTGAGTCACCTTCTTTAACACTGTGGCGGAAGAGTGGTAGGGTCCCAACTCTCCCCACAGCCCTCAAAAGGAAAGACTGAACGAGGTTTAAATCTCCCAGTTTTCCCCACTTGGCTTCAGCCTTCCAGGCACAAGTTATTGATGAGAGGAAGGGAAATAAAATTAAAGGTTAGGAAGGCGCCAAAGGTTAAGAGCCTTTTGTTGCTGACCCACCATAAAACCATGACTGACTCTCAAAAGGGCCACCACCACCAACAGCACCACCACCACCACCTCTCACTGCTAATTTAATACTGCATTTCACTTTAAAACTTACCTGTTGTTTTCTACATAAATTTCTCATGCATTTTTCACATTCCCTAGATACATATAAAGATGTCATTTTGGCCATCAGTAGAAAATTCTTATTTAAACGTTTGAAACTGAGTTTACTTACAACAGTTCCACAACCTAGCGCAGCTGGGTCGCATTTTTTGTGGGCCTTTTAAGAGAAGGGGGCCATGGTTTGTTTTTTTTTCTTCTTCAAATGCCCCTATGACAAAGTAATCTGCAATAACTAGATGAAAAGGAAAAACTTACCTAAAAATTAGTTTATTTAGGAACAATATATACCCAGAGTTAAGCTGCCTATATTCTGCTCTCAGGTGGAGCTTTTTGGGAAACTTGACTGTGCACTTCCCTGCTTCTGCAGGGTGACTTTCCTCTGCAGTTTCTCCCATGTTTAGGGTTGTATCACCTGACTTGAGGACAATTTTAATGATCCTGTAGTGTATTTCACTATAAATTACAAGTAATTACTCAACCTTACTTGATAAAGTTGAGATAAAACATTGTTTAAAGCTGGTCCCAGCCCCGTTCCAGTAGCATTGGCTCAAAAGGACAGAATGGAAACACAATGTTAGCAGACTAAAAGTGAAAGAGCTTTGTAGAATTCCAGCACGCATCCCCAACTCCAGGCAAAGGAAAAAGATACATGCAGGACACATTACCAGTAGCACTGGGCGTTATTCTCCAGTAGCTTCTCCACCATGTGCTCCACTCTGACAAACCAGCTTGGCACAGCTTTGTATATCAGTGGAGTATCCGACCTGTAGGAAGGTGATGGGGAAGGGAGCAAAACAAACAAAACCCTTTTAAGTGCTGCATTATTTATCAAGTGCTTTGTAATATGTGTTTTTATACACAACAGTCCCCTTTCCACTGACTGAATTCACTGTTCCTGAAATATTAATCACAGTTACAAAGGTTGGGGTTTGTGGTTTTGGTTTTTTGGTTTTTATTTTTTAAATTACACAAACTGCTACACTTACGTGAGCCACCATTTTAAAATCAAATCCTGAAAACCAAAAATTTAATAGCCTTCAAATGCAGTAAATCAAGGAAACCGTATAGCAAGAGTAATCATGAGAATGTTCAAATGATATTTGAATTTGAAATTCGTGCTCCTACACAGTACAACAACATGAACTTCAGTAACTAATGAGTCATATTTGAGTCTTCCACATCAGCTCATTCTGCATCTTTTTTTATGTGTATACAGACCTGAAAAGCCAGGAAATATTATGATGTTTTTTACTATCTGCATTTTAAATAATCATCATAAATCAGGAAGAAGTAACAGAACCCAGTAATTAGAAAAAAGTCCCATTCCAGAAGGGGAAAGGAACAAAGAGATCCAGATAAGCATACAAAAGAAGTTTTAAGGATGCCTTAACATATCCCTTACTTCAATAAGCAATAAACTAAAGTCCATAAGGGAGGAGAGCAGTTTCACAACTTGGGATTGCTTGGAAATGGAGACACTACAGGCCAGAGCCCATAGACTGATAAATTCATTAAATTACTCAGTAAAATTAATGTCTCTAAGTATCTGACTGCACTGTCTCAACCCAGCCTGATTTATCTGCTCCCGAACACAACTGTTTAAGGTCTTGATTAGCTGTTCAAGTAGCATAACATCCTTCTAAAGGATCCTGTGATCAAATGGTGGGCACAAGCCACTATAGGGGACCTCAGACATTTCTAGTCCTTCACATCCATCTCATTATTCCAACTCAAAGAGGGAGCCTGAGCCCTAAGGGATGGAATTTGGCTGTGGGTACAAAGCAGCTCCAACAATGCTGGGACAAGAAGCTCATTCTCCCTTACCATCAATCCACCCCACAAAATGGTTCTTAAAAATATTACTCTCGTTTAAGTGACTTTGCTACAGAACTTGGCAACAGACTTGCTCAGCAGTAACTCACAAGCAAAGACCCTGAGAAACTACTGTTATCTCCTGCATGCAGTCACCACTACAAACAACCCCTCTTAGAAGTTGAATTAATTTTACTTATATCCATAGGAAGGACTCTTTTGGAATGCAGAAACCACTGGAGATTATGATGGAAATTAAAATTGCTACTGCCCAAGCACTTGCTAAAGGTGCACCTGCCTGACCAACAGAAGAAAACCTACAGCAAAGATTTTTCAAACCTTAAAACCTGGACTCAGTGCATAAAGTGCAATAATAAAACCCACTTTGCTTCTCTTAATACTGTATTTCAAAAGAGATTTCCTTTTAACTACAGCCTATATGTTTCAATCTGTTCAGGAGTCAGAGTATCTACAACCTTATAGGAAATGGTAAGAGCTCAAAGTAATATTAATGTAGTCACGTCCAAACATACTAGGGAGGATGGTTTGCTTCTCAAATTTGTGGCCTAACACCTAAAAAGGGGAACAGTTCAGTTCACTCCTCACCCAGCAACAAGATCACAGTAAAAAAGAAAGTATTCCCCAAGCTACAAGGTACTCCAGAAGTATTTAATTTTCACTGAGCATCTTGTTTCAAAAGTGCTAAGAAGGATGAATTGCCATCACAAGATCTTGAGTAACTGGAAACAAGGAGAATAAAACCTGGTAACAACATCTTCTCACGTGGTCTTAACATATTGCAGAGAGAAGGCTGGTACAACAAACTGGCACCCGACCCCTAACCCCTCTTAGCAGCTGCCAGGCTGCACACACGCCTCAGTGCACTGAGCAGCTTCAGACAGGAGGGATCTGTGACAAAGGGACAAGCAGGACCCATTTCCCAGGCTTTCAACCTGGCACTAAGTTTGTAACACCTGAGAACCATTCCAGAGCACCCACAGAGTGCTGCTCCACCTACATGACGGCAGTAAGAAAGAGGAGATGGCACAGTTTCCCTGAAGATTTTTTTTATGCCATCTGTGCTGCCAAGCAGCGCCTTGGCAGGAGACAGGAGAGAACAAAACACTAAAATTTGCCCAACCAGTGACATCTTCAACATTTCTGCCCCTTGTGGCTGGTGAGAAGGATGAATTGAATCCAGATTCAATTCTTTGATGTACAATCAAACAAGAAACATTCACTGCTGGGTTGTGTTTTCCATCAACACAAAGGGCAAAATCACCCAGACAGACCTTAAATCAGAGACTGATGCTTATAAAATTCCTGCCTAAACCTTCCTCCCTGCCTCAACTGAACAAAGTTTCGTTCTCCTTACAAACAGATCCTTTAGAAATATATCAGAGTAATCAAATTATAATACCTTGTGATCTTACTCCTACTCCATTTGCTGGTAATTTAGGAACCAAATGATTAGTAATTGAGCACATGCTATGAGAGATGCTTCCTGGCCTTGCCTTCACTGGCTTGGGAAAGACAAAGCTCTGTATCTGTCACTGGTAGAGCTTCCCAAAACTGCTTCCCAACGGAATGGCAGGCAGTAGCTGTGAGGGACACTACAACCCTCATGCTCATTAGCTCTGCTATTCCAGTTGCTGAACTGCTGCCCAGACCATTCAGACTCAAGATCTCCCATGTGCACAGAGTGGATTTGAGCAACGTTTCCCATGTTCAGCAATTCCGATAAAGACAAATTCTAACTGCAAACTGTCTACTCTGTCCTTACCAAGTTGTTGTTTCTGTATTCTAAAAGTTTAATTGACAGAAAGGTATTACATAACACAGTAACAAGAAAATATAGAGAAGGACCCTAATTCCATTATATGTAAAAACAAGGCAAATTTCTCAACATTTCAAGTACTCAACAGCTGCCTGATTTCAGCAAAAAGCATGTACATTAAGGAGAGTCTGATTTCAAAGTTTTCTTACATTAATCAAAATAACTTATAACTATGTTCAAAGTTAAGAACTACTCTTCTACTTTTAGCATATTCCAATTATGGTTTGATTTGCGATGGCAGTGAAATGAGCTTTTCAAGTAGAATCCATTGTTCTGTTCTTCCCACCAGATAATTTGCTGCCAGGTGCTGCCTGCAACTTATCATCAATCAACAAAAATGTCAACAGAGTGGCAGGAATAAGGATGTTCTACAGAATCAGCACTTCTCCATTCCTGGTTTGTCTCAGAAGGCCATGACTGGATATTTGAATTGTTACACAAGAATAGCACAAGTGTTGCTTGATTTGGGGTTTCCATTTCTCAAAACTTGTCCCAAATTATCAAGGACATAACACTCAAAGAGCAACTCCCCTTTTTCCTCCAGGCAGCTCTTAGAAACAAACCAATCCTGTTATTCAACAGCAAGCAAAGGTTATTCTTGCTGCAGATGAAAGATAAATGCACACCATTAAAACACTTCACCTGGCAGTGTTAAAGCCAGACAGAGAGAAGAGCTTTTATCACAGTTATTTTGGTACAGGTGGTGTGTGCATCAGACATGACTTAAAATCTTCAAGTCATTTCAGATAATTAAATTAGGTATTTTAAGTGTGTCTTGACTTATAAGTTTAATACAGTACTCCTGCTAAAAGATTCCTGAAGATTCTTATTTTTAAATTTGACATTGTTCAGTGATTTTCCCCCTCCCCTCAATTTTGCTACAGCAACTGTACACTCAGTTCAAACCAGAGAGGATGCTAATAAAAACGTGCTTCAGTTCCAGATTAAATCTATCTAGCCTGTGTTCCTCATACCCACAACTTCTTATGTTTGCTCACTGGTACTGAAGGCCCATGAAGACTTCCACATGCAGGATTCCCAGTCTGACAGGGAAGATTCCTGACAGCCACTTCTGTGCTGAACCACTCACCTGATATTCCAGAGCTAATCTGGAACTCCCAGTGGGCAAAATCAAACACTTCCAAGAAGTCTCCACAGGTACTATAAACAAACCAACTGCTATTCCTGACCAGGGGAATTCTGTTCAGGAATACCAGAGCAGAAAAGTCTATTTATGTGTTCCACTCACTACCCCCTGCAGTGGTGAATGCCAACTTGGATTTCAATCAAAAATACAGATGTTTCCCCACTACTGGGCTCCACCAGGTTCCACAGAAAAAAGTCACTTTACAAAGTTAAAAAGAAGTAACTATCACAACTATAAATTTAGCCATTTTATCCAAAACATGGAAAGCTTTAACGCAAACATCTGAAGACATTCTGTGATAAACTTACTTGGATACAATACGAAGTGTACCAAAAAGTCCCTTCCCACCACTCAGCTGCTTAGAAAAATCAGCTTTTTTAGACTTTTTATAGCCACCTTCAAAAGGTAGTACGTGGAACACTGAAGAACGAACAAACTACAAAAACACACCTGTAAAATCGTCGTAGAAAAAATTTTCAGCGCTACATTTAAATTCATCAGATTTATGGCAAAAAAAAATTAATTTACTTGATTACTGAACCAATATTGGAGCTCTCCTAAATCAATAATCTCGACTCACATTACTTTCAGTCTTGTTAAAAAATTAAGCGGGTCAAGGGAGGGGTAAAAATGAGACAAACCTGGCGAAGTTCTCTGCTAGAACCCTCAGTCTCAAAGCCATTTGTGCCTCTGTCCTTACCTCCAGCAGAAGGGGTAGCTGTGCTTAAAAGTGGCGCTGTGGATCAGTCGGCCCTTCTCCTTCAGTACTTTAATGATGTTCTTATCTGCATCCTAAAAAGAGAACAGAAGATTTTCCTTGGAACACAAATTTCATTCTTTCAGTGAGCTCCTACAGGATTTGTCTCCAATATCCAAATTAATGAAAAAAAAAAACAAAACCAAAACCCTGTAAGTAATCCAACATTCACACACACACACAAAAATCTAGAGCACTTCTATACAATTTATACATTTACCACAGAGGCACCATAAACCACGAAATTTCCAAAGTTATTTGCTCTCCAAATACTGGTATATAGTCCTTTTTTATCCTTAACTCTCTTTCCATATATTCACAACTATGTACAAAAATCAAATCTCCTGTAGCACTAATACAAGCCAGCATTCACATTATTTAATATCCTAAATCTTTTATTGACTCTTCTGATTTTGTGGAAGTCTCATAGTGCTTCTTACCTAATATTTAAACTTCCCTACACCACGTTCCTCTAATGTGACTGAATTTCAGAAGTTGTATAACATATATTTGTATATCTGAATAACATATATTTATTTCTAATAAACTATACTTATTTATAAGGTGTATATAAGGTATAATAAATATCTCACTAACTAACCAGGATGTACACGCTAAGCTGGAAGTGAAAGGTGTATATTAATAATTTAAGACCATCTACTGAACAAACAAGCGTCAATATGACATTAAGAAAACAGGGAAAATACACAGATTTATCATACAGCAATACCCATAAGCTAAAAATTCAGCATCATAAAATTACTTTCCAAGAGCCTTATGTTCAGATTTCTACCAGCAAGAAATCAAACATGGAGCCTCCAGTGTTCTATTTGCCTTAATGTACAGCAGGAAGCAACAAGAGCTGTTTAAGTTCAAAAGCAACACAAAATTTTTAAGTCCTTTTCAAGTAAATTGTGTTTACATGAACGTGCTTTTGCTATCAAACTGTAAACAGCAGGACTAAATCCAATTTATTTTCCTAGGACATGGAATTTAAGGGGTACTCCCTACTAGGGATTTGTAGTTGCAGCAATCTGGAGTTCACGCGGGTTCCTTTTATATGGATTCTCTTGCATCTACTGGCAAATAAGTTCACATTGCAACACATCCCACAAGAGGGGAAAATGACTGGATTTCTCTCTTCTAACGGGTCACGCAACATTAACTGGCTGGTAGAAACTCAGTGATGACACGTGTGAATTCAGAGTCACCCAGACGTGAGGGAGGCACATGTGCCTACAGACTGTGTACACGACATTTCTGAAAGGAAAAAGGCAAGTCTGAGGCTCTTTCTGCAGTGGATGCAAACAGGAGATACTCCTTTCCCCTCTCACCACAGATCCACAGTATTACTGACACTTCAAATTCTTTATTTCTCAGCTACTGTAATAAACAAATCCAACCTTGCTGCAAACGCTAAAACACATTTTAATTTATCCACATACCAGACACACACCGAAAACAAACCCACTCAGAGAAAGAGAAGAACATTTCTACTACACATAAAATTTATCTTGAATGAAGTGGTAATTTACTTTCTTCAAGACCACTGACCTTCACATACTGCCCAGCAAAGTCAGCCACTTCTGCTGTGAAGCAGCCAGATGCATCAACAGGGCACACGGGCACAGAATCTTTCTGAATGATATTAAAATCCATGCAGACTCTGTAATCATCCTACAAGAGACAAGCACCAAGTTGTAGCAGTGAGAAGAGCCGGTTAAAATACCTATTCCCAGAACAAGAATTTAAATATTAAATAGAAAATGTGATGACTCGGCAAGAAGAGCAAAATACTCAGCCTTCACTAATCCCAAATGTGCAAGGAAAACACTCAGTTTGTGGGATTGTAGTTTTATTCATCAGAAAACCTATGATTTCTTCAGACTACAGGTTCTCTCACTTAGTAGAGGGGATAGGTGCATTTTTTTCATGTACATAAATGCATATATACACACACGTGTTTTACACACATGCATGCAGTGAACAGCTTCAGGCTCCCACTGCATAGCAAAGGACCTGCCAACCACTACATCATCCTCTGCCCCAGCCAGAGCCTGGCTCTGTTCAGCTCACCAGCCCACACAGCATTTTTCAGAAGGCAGGTTGCTTTAATCAGTCTAATTCTGGCACTTCACATAAGAAATCCCATTTTCTGAACATCTTAAAGATCCAAAGCCTTTAAATCTGTATTTCTCAAACTTTGTTGGCCCATAGGCAAAGCTACTGACCAAGAACCACACATGGGTGTTTTTTTTCCTGGCCAGTCTCCATTTAAATTTTGAATTTCCTGTACCAGTAAAAAAAAAAAAAAAAAAAAAAAAAAAAAGTCACTCCAGACTTTCCTGAATATCATTAAACAATAATGATATTGTAGAAAATATTAAAACAAAATTAGCAGTGGGACAGAAAGGTTCAGATTTTAACTTAAAAGTCTGAAGTCACAGTAAATCCACATCTGAAACAATTATCACCCAGATGATCCAATTTCTCACCCTAAGGCAAGAGAACATGATTTGGAGTAGGGGGAGAAGGGAACAGCTGCAGACCAACGCATTCCCCAAATCACTTAATTTTCTTCAAATAAGAAGGCCCTGCCTAAGCTGCATCCAGGCTTTTTGGAATCTCAGAGGTTCCTCTATCACTGCTCTGACAAAATGAAGGAAATCACAGACTCCGGGGCCAAAACCTGAAGGCCTGTGCAGTGTCAAACTGAAGCTGCAGTGACCCCACCTGCCAAAACTGGCAGCAGCTGCACTGTTCCCTCCTCTGTGCTGACAGCTCATTCACCTTGCATTAAACACAGCAGCTATTTCCCAGGAGTTGCACTTTAAAGCAACCTGTGCACCTTGATCAAGGAATCCACACCAGCAGCAAGTGTTTAAGTTTTATAAATACAGATTCAATAGGCCAGTGCTCCACAGCTACCTGAATCCTCCCTTCCTAGATCAAACCAACACAGCTGAGGAGCCAGCCCTGAGTGCCAGGGCAGGGCTTCCAGATCCTTCCCAAGGCCCTCATCCAACCCTACCCTGTAGCCCCTGTGGCCACCAGCTCCCTCAAGCCAGATCTGGCAGGTGCTGCTCATACAGATGAAATCCATACACACAGACAGGGAAGTTGGTCAATTAATGCACCAAGGCATTACACACAGAAACAACCAAGCACTTCAGCTGCAGCGCTCCTTTACACCAGAGCACAGCCTCTCCCCCCTCTCCAGCAGCATTATTCAGCCATCCCCATTACTCAGCCTCCCCTTGGTCACCCAGCCCCTTCAGTCAGCAGAGCTGAGCTAAGTCCTTCCATCAGCTGTCACTGCTGAGGTACTGCAGGCAGGGTTTCGAATAGAGGCCAAACGACAGAGCACACATCAGCCCTGCCTTGGCACCGAGTTGTTAGAGGCTCTGAACAAGCAGCCAGCACAGACCACAAAGCCCGGCATGCTCACAACCCTGCCCAGACATCATAACAAACCTGCCACCTCGCAGGACCCCAGTCAAGAGGTGCCTCAGTGCCACGAGCATCACTGATGCACCCACTGATAGAGAAAGGGCTTTGCTGTGCTGGCTTTCTACAGTTAGTTCCTTTCTTTTGAAGAATTTGAACAGAAAAGCTCTCCAGACTGACCTGCCACTTGATTTATCGCAGATTTGCTTCAGTAACCACAACACATACAGAAATCCACAAACGCTGAACTCAAGTAAAAGCTAAAACAAATATCAATTCTTTCCAGGACAGAAGTCATGGTGTTCACTTTTGTACCCCTGCCATGATTAAATCTCTCAAAAGATTACATATAAAATGAATGATTTTAATGCTATTAAACAGCTCACTGATGAGAAATGAAAAGCTTTTCCATCTGAAATTTTTTACAAAACAAAAACGTGAAGTCAAAGGTTCACCTTCAGCACCTCTCAACAAAAAACAAGCACACTTTTGCAGTGTACTGAAAGTGCATCAGTAACAGAGCTATAAAAATGGTGTGACTCAGTCTGAGCAGGCTCTAGAAGTATTGCAAATTAAAAATCTGTATGTGAATTAAAACGTTACTAAAGCGGTTGACTGCAGGTACATCTACAGATGATAAAACGCCTGAGCAGCTGCATTTTAGTGTCATGTTAATCTGGAGGTACAATGAGTTTACAGAGTTTTTAATACAGGTTTGTCTTGTTCTGTGAGCTTTAATTTTGATGGCTTTTGAACTGAAATAAGAGAGTGCTCTGATATTGTGGGGCAGCTTGTATTAGGCAAATGCATCACACAAGGCAATGAAACCACATATCCTGGAACTAGATGAAGGTGAATTTTTACTTTCTATTTTGTTGGAGAAGGATACATTTCTAAGCTATCAGCAATACAGAACATGAGTCAGTAAGCAGGATTAAAGAAAAAAAAAAAACACAACTTACTTTCCATCTCCATTTATCAAAGGGACTTATTTATAGTGACGATGGGAAGAAATAGAGACAAGCTGTGAGGCTTCCTGTGAAGGACTGTGCTCTATTTCTTCTCCTCTGACCCCTTCCTCCTGCTCCACTTACCCCTTTCCTATTCACCTTCAACACAACAGCACAGGAAGGTGCAGAGAAGCCAATTAATTAGGAAGACAGCCCTGTCTACCATCATGAACTGTGTCTCTTTCATCTGAGCTTGTCTAAAGGCCAACATATAATGCCAACTCTGTAAAACTATTCTACACAGAGCCCACAATGAATTACTGCACCTAAACCAGGACCCTCTCGGAGTCTTTCTGAACAGAAATCATCCACGGGCTCTCAGCACTGAACTAGGAGCATCCCAAGAGAAAAAGGCAACAGCACAAAGTGCAACATACACTGCAATTTCCTTCCAAAGGCAGCACAGCCAGTTGACTCAGGTCCTTGTTTCAACCATTACAAAGTCAAACCTCTCCTTAGCTAAGGAGTGCAAAGTTCTGTTTGTGGTGTTTGTGTACTTTTTCCTCACACAAATATTTGACGTGCTTTTTTCTTTGCAGAGCATTTAACTGATACTCTCATGTTATTTTAATGAAAAGATTTTAAAAGTAATTGCTGACTTCCGAAGGGAGAGCTAGAGAGAGAGAAAGAGAAGGTATTTTTCCCCTCTGTGTTTACAGATCTCAGTGGGCTTATAATAAAATCAAATAAAAGAGGGCAGATAATCCTTGCTCTGACTGGACAGTCAGCCTTTCCAACAACCTCACTGTATTGTGCAAACACACAAACCACCAACACAGCAGCCAAGGGAAAGGTTCTTCCAGAGCTCTTGCTCTACTGGCAGCTTCTTCCCTTCCTTCACCTCCTACAGCAAGAGTTCCTGACTCAAAACCAAGTCTGCTCCCTCACCCTCTGGTAAATCCAAAGTTTAGATACAGGGAAGAGTCTGAGGAGCAGCAGTGGGACAGGCTTTACACTCCCTAAGACACTTCCCCAGTTGCCATTAATTTCTTGATAATTGCTAACATAGCCCAGTCTAATTTTCTTTATTCACAGCTATATTAAGCTGGCACATCTTTTCATATCAGTGTTCATCCTGACAAGGGAAGCACCACCACAATGGATGTACCCTTCAGAAAAATGCAGGGGAAAAAAGGACAGAAAAGGATGGGCTATTTCACATGAACACAAAGAGGTCTGTTCCTAATGCCAACAGCTTCTGGAAATTATGAGAGAGCTAATGGTCCAGGGATTGCTAATTGCTAGGCACTGGCAGCTCTACTGCAAGTTTTTTGAGGGCATCTTTGGATAATGGCTGAAGACAGGACACGATACAAAAAGGACAATAAGCCTAAAGTAGTGCATTTAATTCGTGTGTCTAAAAACTGGAATGATTAAATCCATGAAAAATTATTCCTCTCAACCTTGAAAAGAACAGACTGAGGGAAAGGACAATAAAGGCAGGAAAAAAAAGAATGGAGTGCAACAAAATCCTTTCACGCCAAGGGATGAAGTCTCAGGACAAAAGCAATGAAAGCATTTTCTCATTCTCTAAAAGCCCAGTGAATAATGACATTGAAACGCTGAAAAGGGGCAGTGTGCTGAGCAGAACTGCTGTTACCATTCTAAATTATCACTTAGCAAAGCCAGTTTGGACTGTCAGTGCCACAGATCCATCCTTCTCCAAGCTCTAACTTTAGACTTTGGGAAAAGCTGAGATCAGTGACACTCAGAAGACACAACGCTGAGTTCACTTCACACCCCACGACAATAACCAAAACCAAGGGACACAAAAACCTTGTTGGAAGAGCTTGTTAGAATACAACGCTACCCGGCATTCTTACATTTGGAAGGAGCAAATACGAAGACTGTTTAACATCAATCACCCTGACAGACAGTCCCCAGGAGCTGGAAAGCCAAGATACACGTGTGGGACAAAATTCACATTGCAGTTGTCTAGTTCATACTCACGGCACCAAAATAGGGAGCCTGATGTACAACACCTGTGCCTTCCTCCTCCTTCACATAGCCATCGACCACCACGGTAAAGGCACCTTTATCTTTGCACTGTAACACAAAAAGATGGTTGTCATATATATATACACACAAACATATACAGCAAAACAGAATTCTCAAGAACCCAGAAGAGCCACAAGCCACACACAAGACTAAAGAGCTGCATTGAAAGTAAGTGACACAGTAAAACGTGACATTCCTGACATTTAATGATTTCCCATAGCCCAGACACCCAGGCTGTATCCTCCATTTGAACAGTGTCAAATGTGATTAAATCCAACACCTCTCTAGAAGGCCTTAAAGTCAATTACTCTTCAAGC
The DNA here is from genome assembly GCA_013399855.1 of Oxyruncus cristatus. Lineage (NCBI taxonomy): Eukaryota > Metazoa > Chordata > Aves > Passeriformes > Cotingidae > Oxyruncus > Oxyruncus cristatus. Next base: position 27,472 of record VXAY01003290.1, on the reverse strand, counting down.
CACAGATCTTCACATACTTCTGTGCTTAACAGACTGCAAACACCACACTCCTGAACGTGAGGATACAACTAAGAAAGGTGCAGGAGTCTCCCTGCATTTCTGTATAGCCACTATACCTCTTAACTTTAAAAAAAAAAAAACCACAAGTTTGCTCTTATAGTCTACAGTCTTACAGTTCGTTCTTAAACATTTTCCTTATTTCCTCCAGAGAATAAGAGGGTGGTAAATATCAAATAAAAATAAAAAATACCTAGAAAAGATCTGACAATTTTCAGGGTATTCAGCTCAGTACACAGCTAATGAAAAATAAAGAGCTATTTTCTATTCCTTAATACAAAAATAGTAAAAAAAATACTAGTGCAGTCACAGCTGAAACAAATATGTTACAAAATATTAGATTTGGCTTGTTCTGAGAAGAGATATTTTGAGATAAGACCTCCATTCTAAACAAAAAATAAAAAATGGTAAAATGCCCATCTGCTCCTTACAGGTACAGCAGGACTCACAAAATGTGTCCATTCCAAACCTTTACATCCACAGTGCAGTTTTTCAGATTCAGCTGTGTTTGGCTTTTCACTCCAACTATCAGACCCCTTCTCTCTACAGAGGTTTTCTCACCCTGACTCCTGCACACGCTTCAGAACAGATGGTGTCACAACTGACCAAATCCCTTACACAAGCTACCAACTGCTTGGCCAGCAGTGCTGGAAATCCACTTCTTCTCTTGGAATAGTCTAATCCATTTTTAATCAGATTGTTTAAAAAGACAAATAAATTCTCTACCCCCTCTCCTATTGCTGCATATTCTACCAACCGTAGTGCCATTAACCACACCAGATATATTTAGTGTTTAAATGCTCTATCCACATAAATCTGATTTATCAGTAGGTTTTTCAAAGGCTTTTGAGTCTTCAAGGAAAACATGTCTGACTTATTCATAGCCAAAGTTATTCTCTTGTGAAGACAAAACTTGTGGACTTAGTATAGGCTGACAAGAACAGCTCAAGAGATGAAAAGTTTGAGAGAATACTGCCTATTTATTAATGTGTATTGAAAGTTTCTCTGCAATCTGAAATCAAACTTCTATTTATCACTGAATTCTTACTCTGGGTGTATTTAAAACTTAAAGGAAAAAATACAGAAAAAAAGCATTCTGTTTTTCGACCTTTAACTAGGATTTAAAGTACTTCAGTACTAGGACACAAGATTTTTTTATATAAACGAGGAATACCGAGAATAAGTTTTATTTTTGCCTTTGCATCCTGTAACAAACACCAAACTTGTTTACCTTACCTGAATAAAATATTCAAAGAGTGGTTTATATTTCTTGCCTTTAAGAGCAATGCCAGGAAACCTGAGGAGAAAGATGTACATGAAAACAAATTAACAACTCCAAAATTGCTTTCTTTCCTATTTACTTTTTCCCCATCCCTGAGAGAATTTGATTTCAGAAGGTGAAGAAAAAGTATGCCCTCAATATTTGCTTCCCATTTCTATGCCTCTTTGGCAATTTGGACTTGGTCAAAAAAAAGTGTCTCTTAATGCATCTCTGCTAATAGTCATCAGGCACACTTCTATCTGATGGACTTTCAATCAAGCAATCAGTGTCAATTAATTGATGAATTATGCATTATGACAAGTTCTTTCTGGTAAAGCTGGGCAAGACGCCTCTGGATAAAACACAATATTCATAACAACAAAGCCCTTTAGCCCAGCATGTCCAACAGAACTAAGTAAGCCCTGACCCAAAACATCTGATGTGACCTGCACAGAAGGTTGTGAAACGGGGTATTGCAGCCTTTGAAGTTCAGATGCCTCATTCCTTAGGCTAAAACTAGGCATCCAAACTCTCTACAGGCATCTCAGAAGACGATCCAACACAGACAGGGACAACTGAGGAACCAACTGAGCCAGACAACAAACGTAAGACATAGAGCCTGTAGATGTGGCTCCCTTCAGGCTTCTGACAATAGCTGACAAAGAGTGATTAGGTTGGGATTCCCAGCTCAGAACTCTCCTGAAAGTGATTAAACTGTCCACTTTCAGGAAAAAAGAATCTACCTAAAACATAACTTAATCTAATAGATGGGATAAGTGACTGTGTCATAGCTGTGGTCCTTCTCTATACTCTTCTTGATCTACAACTTCCCAAACAATGGTCAAACCACAAAACACTTGACTACTTCGAAGTGGGGAACTCTTCAAAGCTGTTTCATGGCACAGAAAGGACCTCCAGCAGTATTTAATGCCAAGTTAAAGAGCATGACTCCTCAGCTCAGCACACACGATACCCTCTAGGAAAAGGGGAGACTTCTATTTTAAGCCACAGCTCTGCAGATGGTTTATATATTTTATATTACAAACAGCCTTAGGAATGTTTGAGGTGCTTAATCAGGATCAGATGAGAGAAAAGCATCAGTGCTCAGCCACACAGATGTGGGAATGCTCAGATCCAGAATGTGAGACACTTGAACTGGCTTAAAAAAAAAAAAAGGCGGTTGAATTCTTATTTAACACGAAATCAGTGAAAGGTAAAGGTAGTGGATCACATTCCTGATTTTCACTTTAATAAAGTCCTGGATTTCAAGCTGAAAACTTATACAGTGCTGCCTTCTTATTACCTAAGTTTCACTAATAAGACTCATTGAACAGCATTAAAGTAATTCTTCACTGTCAAGAGACCAAAAATCTCTGGTCTGGATAGTCCAGAATTCAAATTTTCCAGAATCCAAAGAGGGAGACAACAATGGAAAACAGTGTGAAGAAATTAAATGGACTGAAAGGCAATGCAAGGGGAGGAAAACGCTCATCAATCATTTCATATCTACCCCTGATAAATAAAACAAGGCACTCCCTGGCCAAAACTGGGGTAATACACTCAGACCAATCAATCTGTGCAAAGCAGCTGAAAGTGTCCTGATCAAGGTGGAAGCCACTTCAGTGAAACGGGGAAGTTAATTCCCACACTAAAGCCTGGGAGGAAAAGGGAGAGCAAAGCCAGGTCTGAGGGAGGGTGGGAAATCTGAGAGCACTCAGGAAGTTCAGATGATTTCAAACACAACATTTTCAACCAGATCATTCCCTGACCTCAGCCTGGCACTTGGTACAGTTGCATGAATTTCTCCCTCAAGGGCCTGACTGCTTAAGAATTTAGAAATGAGTTAAAGAAAAAGTTCAAAGCAGAAACGGGAGTGTCGATTTCCATGAATTTATATACTCTTAGATGTAAATCCTTCAGAGATCCATTCAACTACCAGCTACCTCTTAATTGTCTCACAATTCACATTTGAGAGAACTGATGAATTACATAACAAAAAGGGGAAAAAAAAAAATCAGCTTGAGTAGACTGTAGCACTAATACAGAAAGAAGAAAAACATTCTGCTCTGCAAGGAGAATAAAAATTGCCAGGAGCCTTTTGGATAGGCAGAGGTAAAAAAAGTGATATGTTTAAAAAATAATCAAAGACTGGAGAGAATGTGTTAGAAACACAACTAACCAGGGACACAAGCAACAACATCTGAAATGTGTACGATTGCCTTAGAGAGCAGGTTCTTCACAGTTCTGATAAAAACACCACACCCAAAAAGGCCAAAATTATTCAGTGCTTTCCTGGATGCAGAATGACTGCAACCAGACAGAAGGTAAATTTGCTGGATTCCATTAAAAGAATGATTTGGAATCAAAAGACAATAGATCAACAAATTTAACACAGCCAGCTTGCCCTTTTTTTTTTTTTCCTTTTCTAAGTCTAAAGGAAATGCATCAAAAAGTACTTCAGAAAAAGGAGTGGGTTTGGTAGAAGACTCGGTCTTTAGACACTCTAAAGAGGTTTCAAAAACCTAGAAAAGAATACAATACCTGTATTTCACGAAGGAATTGCAGTATTGATGGACCTAAAAACCAGGCAGACTCCTCTAACAACCTCATTCAACTTTAGGTGATTGAGTAGTTTTTAAAAAGTGAAGTGCTAAAGAACACACAATATGAATTTGCCAAGAATAAGTCACACCAAACCAAATTTTTTTTTAGGCAGACCAACCAGCTTAGAACAGGTAAGCAGGCCAGATTTAGATCTGAATGTTAGTAAGAGTTTTGACATTTTGACATCCCATTCTGACACAAACAAACACTTCAACTGGTGGATACGTCACCACTTCAAGAGAAAAAGTTGTTAATTCAGTATCAGACCAAAAGAAAATTTCCAGTGGTATCCTGGCAGGATTATCATAACACCGACACTATTCAGTGGTTTCACTGATGACTCAGAAGGGAGGAAAAAAAAACTTCGGAGATGGGAAGTTCAGCCAATCCTGAAGGATGAGAGCACTGAAAATCATCTTTATAAACTGAGTACAGCTTAAATTGTGACAGAGGAAGTGAGAGATCAAGAGCATGCAGTTGTGGGTGAGAGAAATCAATGCAGAATTATAAAATAATTATTCAACTATCACAATATAAGCCATCAGAGTAGGCAACATCCCTAACATTCCAGCTCTCTATTTCCTTCATTCAATGACCACATGCAATTGCTTAGCTGAAGTAAGACATAACCTCCTTTTTTAAATGTAAAGCTTTCAATTCCTTCATGAAAAAGAAGATAGAGATAAAATAAAAATAGCTGATGCCAGTGAAGAAATGGTGTTATTCTCAAAGTTTTCTAGTCTACAATTCTTTTTTATTGTGGTTTTGTGTTCTGTGGCGTTTTGTTGGGTTTTGTTTGTTTGTATGCCTACTCCATAGGACTGAATAAAGAGAGTAAATAAATATATGTTGTATTTTACCTCTTTAACAGGCTGATGTTTTATACAAAAGGTTTAATAGAAGCCAATATATTGTATTTTGTCTAAGAAAGTTGAGGAAACTTTTATCCTATTGTAGCCTCACACACAAAACTATTCCAATAATTTTCAATCTCTTATAGATTTTTGCAAGAAACGCCCATGCAGGGAAATCCATCTTCTTGAAATGTTTAACTTTTGATCTAGGAAAACACTGGAAATAAAATAAAAATAATAAGTAATTTATGGACTTGCCTGTCAAGTATCTCATATTCACTGTCAGATTTGTACAGTGCTATCAGCCTGGATTCCATCAAAACATAAATCTTCCCCGTGGCATTATCTAGAATATAAAATAAAACAAAAAGTTTTACAAAAGAGTTACACAAATCTTGATTTAATCCCCTCATCTGCACCATTATGAAGCCTTTCAATATATGCAAGATGGTATCAGTGTAGCTATAAAATTGCCCAGAATAATCCTGCTGATCAACCATTACTTTCCAGACAGTCCTTCCCCATTCAGTGACTTTAAGGAACACTTTCCAAAAGTTAAGTTTAAACAGAAGCTGCAGGATGGAAGCCAGTCCAGTGATTTTTCAGTGTGCTTTGCTGTTCCACAGACAGAAATACCCCATCTCGTCTACTGTCTTTGAGCCAAACAAAAAAGCAATTGAAAAGTTCCATTATTTGTAACCGAAGCAGAGGGAAACAATTGGAAGATGGACATTTACTACACAAAATCAATATTATTAAGTGGACATTGGGGGTAACAACTGCATTCCATGTTGCCTTTCTGAGATCTGCTCTTCCAGTCAGTTACATGATTGGACTTCTTCACAGAGGAAGTAAGTGACAAAAAAAAAAAACCAAACAACTGTGAGAAGGAAACTCATTTTCTACTCAAAAAACCTCCCAGATTTTTTAACTTCAATGACAAATTTTATTCAGACTGCTACCCTGCCAACTTAATCAGGGTCACTGTCCCACAGCAGTGGCCACAGACATCCAAACCCAAGAACTTAGCATCTCAGGCAGGTGCTGGTGCTCTTTCTGACACTACTCAGCAATTCTTTGTAAGATGACCAAAGTTACATTAAAACCTTTGAAAACTGAAATACATTTAGCTGTCTTAAAAGAGAGAAAATCCTAACACATGGAGTTCACTGTAAAGGCCTGCACAACTTCATGTTTAACATCATCTTCGGCACACACTAGATACACGTGGTTATGCTGAACTGGAAATTCCTACCTAGCATTTTATTTAAATTTTAAAAAAATGGAGGTGTGTGTGTAGATCAAGATATAATTAAAGACAACTGCATTTCAAGGATAAAATCTATTCCTTTTTAAAGTGAAAAGGAAGACACATCGTAACATACTCCACCGCCAACTGGAAAAAAAAATGGAACTGCAAACCCTGGAAAACTTCTTGAAGCACTAACCAGAAAAGCAACAGCCTCTATTGTTTAGGCACCTTAAATGGTCCTCACACACAATTCCTGAAGTGCTGGTGCTCTCCTGAAGGAGATCACCTCCCTGTACAATCTGTTCAGCCAGGCACAACCAACTGGCCCATGAGTGAGCCAAGGCACTCAGTCAAATGTACTCATATACTGGAAACCACAGAAAATACCTTGCCTTACATTTGTGCTAAAAACAGACATTCCAGTCAGGCTGAGACCAGGATGTGCCATCTTGGGTCTGTCATAGGTAAAGAGTACAGAGATGTTCAGTTACTTCAACTCAGCTGCCACAGAGCAGTAGGTTGTTCATGAGTCTGAGCCCCAAGAAAGGAAGAGAGAAAAAAAAGCTATGGACACCCAGTCACACTTCCCTGTCTCTCTTATTCTTTATTCCACCTATCAGTATTTTTTAAGGAACAGTCTTCACAATGCCTGTAAAATAACAACGGCCCAGCAGTCAGAAATCAGCCACATATGAAATAAAGCTCATCTTTCAAACTAACACCGATTCAGCCCCAAAGCGCTACCAATTTAGAACAAAACTGTCCACAACACAAAACATAAGTACATGTTGACAGGCACTGAAGGAAGAAATGTTTATTTTATGTTACTTTCAGCTAACACTTGCCTCTCACTTTTACATATTGCAGTTCTGGATTAACACAAAGGGCCAAATTGCTGGGCAAGGTCCAGGGAGTAGTGGTCCAAGCAACCAGAGAAACACTGGCATCTTCTTCCAGTGGGAAGCTCACGGTCACTGAAGGATCTTGAACATCCTGAAACACAAGATGAAGCCAAAGGGTAAAAAAGAGAGGGAGGCAAAAAAGGCTGACTGCCTGTATCAGTGAGAAAATGCAAATTTAAGACACAGTAACTACTACTGCCACCCACCCACACCCATCCTGCAACTGGCCTCATTCATCACTGTAGTGGGAGAGGGTGAAGGGGCAGCATCAGAAAGCCAGAAGAGAGCACCAGTCAGAGTTCCTCCATTACACCAGTGCAGACTGTCAGTTCAACAAGGATATAGGGTTAAAAACTCAGATTAGCAGTGAGATTTTGGGAATTTGCTGCCAAAACACCCAAGAGAACTGAGTGCCAATTCCCTCAGGTACCTCTTACAATCAGTTTTTAAAAGTTTAGAATCAATCTCAAGTGTCAAGAATATCAGGAGCCTCTTGGATACTGCTACACCAAGCCTTTTCCACATTTTCCTCTAAGTCAGTGATTAGGAAGAACAGACATCACATAAAATGACTCACTGTTGTTAACAAGGGGAGGGAAAAAAAGTCTGAGGTACTTGAAAACAAGAGTAGATCAATATTTAAGAGTAAAAGAAATTTCAGGGAAGGAGACCTTCGTCAGCTACTCTACAAAACTTCACCTTCAAATGAGTCAAAACAATGCCCTGAAAACAAGTTTTTCCTTCAGCCAAGCACAACCCTATTCAGTCACTTCACATTTCACCTATTATGAAAAGCTGATTGTAAGAGCAAGCCTAATCCTGCAAATGTGAAATTTTCACTATTCATTTTAAATGCCAAACAGAAAAAGGGTGCCACACACGCAGGCCCTACCCACACAAAGAGGTCCTGTCGCCTCAGCACCTCTCGTGCGAGGAGCTCTGGTTTCCATCCAGCATCATGGAATAGTTAGTGGCATCATGGGACAGGCAGCTATTTATGTCTGAGCTAAGGGCTGCTCCAGAGGGAATTTTCTGTGAACATCTGGTGCAGTCAACAGTAAAACATAAATATTACATAACCCACAGACTGTGCTCAATACCAGGCAAAGATCGAGCTCTCACCACAGCCCCATCTCCCCCGATTGTGCAGCAGCACTGCAAGGCCACACACTTCATTTTCTGAACACTGAGTTGGTCAGGTAGATGAAAACAACCACCAAAGCATAAAAAAAGAACACTGAGGCCGCCAGGTAATGGCACTGTACAGTGTTTTACCTATTACAACTCTAAGACACCACTTCTTCAGTTAAATGAAACACAAGCTGCTGACACACTTTACTCAAACGTACATTAGACACCTCACTCTGTTTCTAAACACGTTTCTTGTGTCCTATTGCTGCTGATCTATGTCCAAATTCCCAGAGGATCTGTAAGCAGAAGTTAAAGGCCGATTTCCACAGTGACAAAGCCAACAGCTGCCTTACACCCCAAAAAGACTGTGCTCAGCAAGAACAAATCCTGCCAGCTCACGGCCCTCAGCATTTCAGCCTGCAAATGCCACTTCTGGCAGACAAGAAAGATAATTTTTGCACGAAGTGACAGAGCAGCACCCCCACCACACACTCTACTGGTTCTAGAGTAAGAAACAGCATCTAAATATTTCATTAAGACTCAAGAAAAGAGAAGAGCTTTGGCTCTACGGAAAAGAGGTACATACATTAAAAAAAAAAAAATTAGTCTTCGTTCTAACCAAATGTCATTAATCTAAGCCCATGTGAAGTGTCAGTTAATAGGGACAAGCAAAATAATTACTTCATTTATCAGACAGTCACAAATACCAAGGTATCTTTGCAAATCTCACTTTCATAAATCACAAACGCTTCATTCTTCAGTACAAATACCCCACAGCAATACTGAAAGCTCCATTATCTGTGGGCTGCATTGTACTACAACTCTATTTAAACATTTGTTTTAAAAACACTAGTTTTGGCCAGCACATTGGCCTTGTTTTTAGGCAAAACGTAAAAGAGACCAGATGTACAATCTGTGCTAGCTCTCTGCTGCAACAATAGAAGTGAAAGATTTATGACAGAAGGATATGGAAGCCTGGGTCAGGACTGGAAAGGATGCAAAACCTTTATCCACAAACTAACATGAGATTTGGACAATTGGGACACAAGTTCTGCCTTCACATATGTGAACATGAGTAACCTCAAACAAGAAGCTGCACTTACTTTATCTAGTCATTCACTTTTAAAGGAACGTTTTATAAATCCCAGTAAACCATACATTACATTAGGTAAAACATTGCCTGGAATTTCCCAGTCTAAATTAATAATTCTTAGAAGAGCCATTATCCTACTGCTACACAGTCTTTGACATCCCTTATTGATCCCCTCACAGATCTCAACTCCCTCCTCTTTTCAGATCTGCACAGACAGGGACAGCTGCAGCTCTCCTCTAAAAATTTAGCATAAAACCCAACATAGTGTAATACTCACCCTGAGAGCCCAGTGAGGGAGTAATTTCCCAGAATAAAACAAAGTGTGTACTTTAAACATCTGTAAGTTGTAATCAAGAACAGGCAAAAAGGCTCAGATCAAGTGATCCAAACAAATCCAGCAAAACATGATAAAAACTAACCCATTTACCTCGATTTTTACTACCAATTTGGAGTGTAATGACACACTTAGGTACTACCAAGCAGTAAGTATTAAAGCTTTTCGAATCCAAACAGAAGACAATCGAGAAATAGGATTACAACACATAATGTACACATACACTGACTCACCTTGTAATTCTGATGGGACTCAAAGTTGGACAGTGGGGTGTTGCAGGCAGTTGAGAAAGGCATGACCTTAACACCTCTATACACCAGTCCTTTGTCATACAGCTGCTTGAAAACCCACCTGGAGGGACACAAGGAACAAGGAACAGCACTTGGTGTTTCACATTTAATAAATAAACTGCAAAAACAGGGTCGCTGCTCTAACTGCAGTTTCCTTATAAATGACAACTTCTTTAAACAATCAATCATCAACTCAAGACAGTATTTGCAAGTCAAAAGGAAAGAGATAATCGATTGCAACTGTATTTCTGGCACATTTTTAGCTTTAGCTGATTCTAGAAGCTTGGTATTCCATGCACTGGCTGCATAGCACACAGTATTTAGATGAAACAAATCCATATTGCTGACTAATCTTTCTCAGATTCCTTCAACACAAAGATCATCTGGAATCTGAACTATTCACAAGGCTGAATCAGTTATAATTTAGACAGTAGATGTGTAGTGACATGGCTGCTCACTTCTCACATGATCTTAAGCATCTACTACAGCAAGCAGTGCTACAGGAGATAGGCAGACCCAGGTCAAAGACACTTGCAACCCACCCTGAGTAAATCCTGACAATCAGAAGAGCATTTTTCACGAGGGGGCACAGATAACCATGAAAAACAATGTACTCCGTTTTATGGTCCCACAATTTAACGTTCTCCTCTGGACTCAGTTCCTCTCCAAGATCACAGTCCCACATTAAGCTTTAACTATGTTTAAGAAATCTTCAATTACAGCCTGGGGCTTACTTTGTTCCTTATGTTTCCTTGAAATAACCAAGACAGCACTTAATACTACAATATGACAAATTGAGGCAATGCTCAAGATGGACAGAAGCTGGAAGAGAAACTCACTTCACACAGCAACTCCTCAAATGTCCGTGTGACAGACACAACTTTAATACTGTAGGGTTTACTAAAGGATCACCAACACTTATCAGCTTATCAGGTCTCACTGACTTGCACCCTTAGTGGTACAGCCTGCAGGCTCTAAGGCAGGAGAGGGTAAGCCTTAAATAATCACACCAAATCCAACTCACAAACCAGAGCTTCTGCAGAGTCTCATCATTTAGAACTCCACATCCAAACTGTTAAAACTCTGCTGACTTTAAAAGCTCCTTTATTCCAACTATGTTTTCAAACCACTCTGATCCCTTTTCTGGGTCCCTTTGCAGATAAATAGCTCATTGCTAAGCAACCAACCCCATCCTGGCAAGCAGCCCTTTTTTCTGCAGACTGTCATTTTGTGCTTGAGAATCTGGACCCGTATTTCAGTCAGTGTCTTGCCTCCTATGTTTGAAATTATAACCTTCAACAAAAAACACAAGTAGACTATTGCACTGATTTTATCTGTAGCCTAAAATAAGAACATCAAAAGACATGCCCTGGCTTGCTGACGTGGAAGGGATACACTGCCTTAATCAGAATAGTTATTACTCTGCAGATTAAGCAGCTGAAGAAAATACAGACTGTTCTATGGAAAAGATGTGCAACGCACTCAGATTCATCCACGGGCCTCCAGTGAAAGCCCCAAATTCCCTACAAGCGGTCACTAACATCAGAAAAAGGGTATAATCTAAAGTCTGAGATGGGAAAGGCCTCAGAGACCCTCTCCCACAGAGGAGCCAAACCCAGAGGTCTCCCAGGGCTGTGCACTCCAAAGGTGCCTGACCTTACACACACAACTCCAAAGTCACCTTGTTCAAGTCAGAAAGGTCACCCACAGGTGAGTTATGGTTGCCTGACCTCCACCCAACTCTGGAACGCAGCAGTGAGTGCATCTATTTTACAACTGAGATTTAAAGCTTATCAACTTGAACTTTTATAAATAAAAGTCATAAAAATGATCTCTGAACACAGTTTCATCAGCTTTCAGCATATATATATTTGAGCTGGCTAACTGCAGAAGTCTTTGTGGGAGTTAAAGAAGTTTAAATGTATGCTTACCACCCCAGAGCATAATTAATGCACACTGTGACAAGTGACAGCATTCCTACTTGAAGGTGTTCCATTTGCCTTTCAAAAACAGTAACTAAAATACCTATAGAAAAAAGCTCCACTATACTTTCTATAGAGCACTGCCTACTAACAGCATCGAAGAAAACTACTCAGAGCAACACTGAGTAGTTATATTTACAGCTGAATTAAATAATCTCAGGGAGCTGTTCAGGAAAGGTGAGCACTTCATGGAGCTGCCAAGCTCCCAATCCAGGCCAGCATCTCCCTCCTGTGGCAATCCCATCCCATTGCAAACCGAGAGCTCCAGCTGTGCACTGCAGAGCAGAGATGGAATTCCAAACCTCTCCAAAGCTCCTCACAGGTCAGAACTAACACTCATTTGTAGTCTATTATAACCTCTCCCCTCAGAAAGCCATTCCAGTGGAATAAACAGAATTATGATTGAGGCCAGACTGCTGCGTGCTGCCATAGCCTTCATTATTATTACAAAAAAAGTTGTTCTGTTATCCCAAAAAAAACCATCTAATTGCTTTCCTTAACGAAATAACTTCTGAGAGCTGTTGGTGTGTGACCATCAGACCTGCACAGGAGACGAATCCCAAAGGGCTCCCTGCAGCACTGCCCACCTAAAACACAGCACCTGCTAAAGATGAACCTGAGTCTAATAATAAGAGGCACGTTTTGCTTAAAAATTCAACATATTTTAGACAATAACCTATCAAAGCACGTTTTAACCCTTATCTTTGCAAAATGTTGGCACTTAGCAAGGAAGGGGCACCAGGTTTGCAATCCCAAATTGAAACTGCAGTGCTTTCTGAAAAAACAGTAACTTAAGGAAACCACAGAGCTCCTTTCTAGTAAAGGGGAAATGTTTACTCACAAAAGTGAGAAATCAAAGCCTATTCCTCTATTTCTGCTGAATTTCTCAAATGTAAATAAATTTAGTTGCATCCTCTTGGCTGCGGGAGCAGCACTGACACACTTCCTTACTGAAAAATGCACTCTGGGGAAAGGTGAACTCAAGACGCACATTTCAGCATCTTGTTAATAGAGAGCCTGGTCCCCAAAGATTCCCCCCCCCAAAGGAATGTTTAACTTCCAAAAGGAACGACACAAATTGGAAACAGTTTGTTGCTGCTGAAGCGCCAGGAGGGGATGATGCAACTGGTTCCAAGACTGAGATCCTCTCTCCACAGGAATAACATCAAAGAAACTTGAACCTTGCTACAATATTTGTTCATCCAAGTTACATACACATCAGGCAAACACCACATGGACATAATAAAACTCCTAGAGAGGGAGATTTTGCTTCCAAAAGATACTGAATCAGTCAATGCAACACTCAAAACAACCCTGGCAACCCACACAAAATCCAACAACTCTCCATTTCCTCCAGCAGATGCAAAAGCAAGTTGCAGTTCTCAAACACTTCACATTAAAGAGAAGGATTTGAACTTAGAGCCTCACCAGTTCTTAATGCCATTCCTTTGGGGGATCAGGTAGCTCTGTTTGCTATGATCAGTATCTAAAGGTTTTCTAAGAGCTTGAGAACTCTGAGCTTTCCAGAAAATTGAAGTACTCGTTACAAACACTGACCAATTATTTTCAAACACATAAAGTGCTTTTCTCTCTTTTTTTTTTTTCCTTTTTAAAGAAAAACACCCAGGAGCTGTAAACCCAGTTACTGACAAAGACTGAAAATAAGGTGGGCAGAGCATGGATGTAGAGCAGCTACAGATGTAGAGGTGTGTGATTTCAACATATCCACAGTACTACAGATAAAGGAACAAAACTATTGCTGTGCAACCTCACATCAGTTCATAGCAAGATCAAAGGACAATTTTATAGCCTCTATAGACTTAGCAAATAAACCCAGCCACAAACATCTCCCTGTGGAAGAAGCCCTGCCACCTACACAGTTCAGCAAGCAGACTCCATCCTAACAGCACCGAAAGAAGCAGAGTTTTTGAGGAAAAAGGTTTTTCTGGGACTAGGGAAAAATACTTGAAAGACAAGATGAAAGCAAAAAAAAAGGTAACCATCAAAAATAGATGCTTGGGGACCCAAAAAAACACACAAACAAAAAAAAAGTACTAAAAAACCACTGGACATGAGTCAAAAAAGATGAATTCCAATAACAAACACTTCTTAAGAAAGTCAGGGAAAGCATTTATTCCAAGGCCTGGGAATTCTTAAGAACAGACGTTGTCAAATTTCATGTTCAACTACCAGTGAAAGTTTTAAAATCCCAGCATAGAGATCATCCTGCTCCAGGTCTAACCTCCAAGCTGTAATCTTTGGATCAGTATGTTGAAAGATTATGAATCAAGCCAAAAGCGCATAATACCTGTACAGAGAAAAATTAAGTATATAAAACTATTGCTGGACTTAACCCAAAGATCATCCACAGGAGTACAGTGTATTCCTCCTTCAAAAGAGAGATAAGGAGATAAAACAACAGGGATTAGAACTGTGAGAAGACAACAAGGGGACCAGAGCACTCAATGCACCTAGAAAATAAAAGTAAGGGGGGAAAAATGCAGGTAGCTAATAGAAAAATGGACAAAACAGATTTCTTATGACCAGTATCTCTCTAGAGGATTAATTATAGACTCTAGGGAATAGGGTCATGCAATACACAAAATGCATTGGCAATTTCTATTAGGACCCAGAGAGATTTTGTTATGAAATCATTCTGCTTCAGTGCTGAATAAACTCCACACACAGGAAAAACAACCACTTACAGAGAAAAGAAAAAAATCTTTGATCTTTACACCAACCCAGTCCTCTCAGTGGGGTGTCCCCATTCATCCTCTCACTGAGAAGGGCTCAGGCACTGAATTTACTGACAGAGCTCATCTGGAGAACATGGAGCATGAACGAAATGTCATCCCAGAACAAAACCAAAGCTACACAAAGGGAGTCAGGTAACCCAAGGTAACTAACTATATGTAACTAATTACACAATTACAGGTTATTAGTAAAACTAATACTAAAGAATATGAATATAACGACTTTAATACACACATAATTTGATTTTCAATGGCTTTTTGTCAGCACATACTCTGCTAAACCTCTCCCTGCAATTCACTCTGTAGCTCTATCACCCAAAGGACTCAAAGCTGCCATTTCTTCACTCTGTTGGGCCAACCTGATTCTCCCTAACCTGTAATATTGTCTTGTCTTTTCAAATTCCAACAGGCACCTCGAATATATTGCCAAAATACCCAAACTTTACTTAGCTCTGCACCAGGAGTCCAAGACAGTTGTCAAACTGTGCTGCCAAGAAAAAGATAACAGCAGATTCACAGCCTCTACATTGATGTTTGAAGATGAGGTTCGGAGCTAAACTGAGCTTGGATACTTTGCCCATTTGCAGCTGACAGTGTGAAGAACATCAAGAACATAGAAATATAATGTAGTTTCCTAAACCAAGTAAGGAACATTATTATTAGCTCTTCAGAATTGCTTTGAAGTTGATATGGAACAGGAAGATTTCAGGGCTCACTAAAATCAGTATTGGTGTACTGCCATTTGAAAAACCCCGCCATCCTAGAGAAGAAAGTAGGCCAGTAAATTCCCTCACTGAGACATCAAGATATTTCAGACTGCCTGACGTGCATTTGGCACGTTTCAGAACAGTTCCAGTGATAAATGGACCAACACACGTTTGCAAAAATTGAAGCTTTCTTAACATTTCGAAGCATACAATGCATGTAAGTGACTTACCACACAGACTCCATGAACTCGGGATAAAGAGTTTTATAATCATTCTCAAAATCAATCCAGCGTCCTAATCTGGTAACACTGAACTGTTAAGACACAAACAGAGATTGAAAGGCACCTCAACATCCAAGATCATGGCACATTACCAACATTTATTCTGTAAAACAGATGGATTTTCAAGTGCAGTGTTTGTCCCATATTAATGAAACACATCTAAGAAATATTTTAGCCTGATAATAGATCCAAACAGTGTATTTAAACAGGCAAAAATAAGGAAGGAATGAAACCATAATTGTTTAGAACCAAGGTCACACAACAGGCAAATATGTTCAACCCGGCAGAAATGGTAGATCATGAGGATCATTCATCAAATAGAAATAGTGGATCATTCAAGGTTCAGCCAAGGTTCAAATGCCTGAAGATTGCTTTTCATTACAGTGCTCTCGCTTCTATTTTTAAAACTACTTGTTGCAGAGGCAGTCAAAATCCAGAACACGAAGTCTATCAGCTTTCAGTTACATGAAAACATGAGGTAACTTGAAGACAAAGAAATGCCGAAAGAAATCGATACGTGACAAGTCATTAAACTACTGCAGGGCCAACTGCCTTCTTGGACTTCCCAAAGCCATGGGAGGGTGCCAAGGGCCACAGGACTGACAGCTGTTGGTCCCTGTCTCAGCACAGACTGTGGTCACGTCCCCTGGCACAGAGGATGGGCTGTAATAAGCCAGCTATGGGATCCACTTGGAACGTGGGACTCCGCTGGTTTCACAGCTCTACAAAGCACTGGCTCTGCCAACAGCCAACCCAGAGACACCTGCCCTGAGAGCCCCAGACACAGCCCCCACTGACTGTCACACCAGCAGGGTGAGCACAAAGCAGGTTGGTTCTCTCACTTCTGCATTTCCGCACCACACCTGAGCTCCTGCGATGTATCAGTTCTGATTCTGGCCTTTAAGCCCCTCTGACATTCCACCAGTAAGATCCAAAGCCTAGGACTGATTACCACAAGGATCCACAAAGCTGGAGCATTCCGCTTGGTGTCAGCCCTGAAAGACCTTACAAAGCTAAGGAACCTTTTATATTTTTTCCATAAGGCTCAAACATTTGCTCATCACTCCAGACAGAAAATAAACACTGTACGTAACAGGAATGTTGGCAATTCCTCTCCTGGCACTATTCTAATACATTTCAATTTATTACACGTCAAAAGGTATTTAAACAAATTTGTTTTTATTAATAATCTAAAATATACATCTGCGTGTGGAAATAGACATGCACAAATTTATGAACAAAACAACAATATTAAAAAAATAAATAAAAAACAAAAATATGAAAAAAACCAAAATATATTAAAAAAATATATAAAATCCATTATAATTGTAAAATCTAAAAATCCATTCAACATGAAAAAGACTGATCAGCGAGTCCAAAGGAACAACTGTGGAAAATGAAACACAAATGTTCTGGGTTTGGCTGGGATAGCATTAATTTTCCTCCTCACAGCTGATAGAGCGTGTTATGGAATCGGTATGGGAATACTGCTGGTAACACACCAGTGGTTTAGTTGCTGCTGAGTACTGCTCACCCCAAGCAAGGAACTCTCAGTGTCCCACTGTGCCGGCGAGGAACTGCACAGGGAGCTGGGTGGGAACACAGCCAGCACAGCTGATCCAAACTGGCCCAAGGGATTCTCCACAGCACAAAATACCATCCCTGTCGAGAAACTGGGGGGGACCTGGCCAGGAACCCCTAACCACTGGGCAGAAACAGGCTGGGAATGGGTCAGCAACTGTATTGGGCATCACTCTGGGGGGTTTTATTCCTCCCTCTCCTTTTCATTATTATTATCAGCAGCAGTGTTACAGTGTTACAGTAGTTTCAATTAAGCTGTTCTTATCTCCACCCAAGAGTTTCCCTTGTTCTTCCAATTCTCTTCCCCTCTGAGCCAGGAGGGAGTGAGTGACTGTGTGGTACTTGGCTGCCAGCTGGGGTTAAACCACGACAAGGAACGAGAAGGAATCTTGTTATTTTTATTTCCAGAAGCAACAAAGAATCATTAATGACGGTTTTGAAACACAGAATTTCAGAGTGTAGATGAAAGATTTTTTATTTTTTTTTTCAAATGTACAATCCCTGTGCTTCTCATCCAGCCACTTGCCAAGACTGAGGCCACAGCTCTTCTACCAAATACAGCTCTAGTTTCTCCAGATAGTGCCTATAACCTCAAAATGCTCCCAGGTGCAAGAGGCAAGGGATACTCAAAAAAGAATTTGCTATTTTGATGAAAATAAATACATCAGGACTAAAAAACATACAGAGGAGTGTGATGAACTAGAACAGGTTCTGCAAGAAGAAAAACTAAATAATTAGGGCTGTTCTGCCTAGAAAAAGGAAAAAACTGCTGGGGAAGGTGAACATTTATTGGAAAGCATATTAAAGAAGAACTACAGTTCTTCAAACTGCATATAAGAATGCCTTGATACAGACTCTTCAGAGGCCATCAGCATACCTAGACTCAAAATGTAAACAGATAGAAATCCTGGAGGAATAAAAAAAATGCCAGGGATTACAAACTAGGGGGAAAGAAAAATAAAAATTCTTTGGCTTAAGAAGGGCTTGTGGCATAAAGGCTGAAAAATTATGGCCTGTTCTTCCATCCTTCCTTTGGCACTTGTTACTGCAGGCTGGCACTGTAAAACAGAGGCACAGCCAGGAAAGCACCTGGGCACTCCTCAGCTCCAGAAAACCATGGAAAAGAGTCATCACTTCACACGCACATCCCACTGACAGCAAATGCAGAGTTCTGGCCTAAACGTACTTTATTCTGGCCATGCTGCTAAGGGCAAAAATAAGGAGCACCAGGTTCTACACACAGGATGAATATTATTCTAAATTAGAAAAAAACAACTGTGCATTTCTTTAAAAAAAATATCTAACCCATCTACTTCGAACAGCTCTCCAAGCACAAGAGTCTGCACAGAACAACGCTCTCCCTAAATTCATGGGATGCAAAGTTTACACCAATATTCTCTGGGAAGACTGAGGGTTTACCCACACCTATTGTGACACAGAATCAGATGCTAGAACTTCTGTTCTTCCAAAAACATAAGCTATTCCCTACATTGCCAGTGAAATGACTGGGGAAAGGGAGAGCAGAAGAGCAGGCAGGTTAATGAGCTTTTTCTTTATTGGCTCCACTTGAAAACCAAAGTCAGATCTTTCAATTTTCCACAGAAGGGAAGGCACAAAGAAAAAGACAATGCTCAAGGTATCTATTATTTGTTCAGTGTTTCTCATTAGACCCTCTGAGCTCCAGGTAACCAGCAAATTACCTTCCTTTGACACCAGAGCAATCTCTGTTCTGAGCCATAACGGTGCTCTTTTCCTTCCCCTTTCAAGATCACGAGTGAGGAAGACACGGAAGCTTAAAGAAATGAGATTTATGCTCAGAATCAAATAGAAGGATGAAGTTCACCCTACCAGAAACATTTCTGCACACATCCATTTAGAAAAGTCCAGCAGAACACGGACTGTTCCGTAAGCCTTCACTTACCTCCCACTCCTTGGCATATCTCATGACAATCCCTCTGCACTGGTTGTTGTAGGATTCAATCCCCATCTTCGCCACATCCTCTGGCCCTTTAATGCCCAAGGTCTTGTCAATCTCATATTCCTGGGAGCATTGAAACAACCAAAACAAAGCACTCACCGTTATCAAAAGCTTTCAGGATTTCTCTGGATAATTTATGCTCTCTGCATTCAAATGAGGCTAAAGGGCCTGCTTTATCCTTTTGAGATGCTTTCATGAGCATCACTGCACCTGAACGAGGCAGGGATTTCAAAGGCTTGCCCTGGTGTAACTGTTTCTGTACTATCTTTAGAAAAATGAACAAAAAAAAAATTCTGAAAAAAGGTACCAAATAAATACATGTTTATAGCCATGAACAAAGTGCAGGTGACCAGGAGGAAGCTCCTGAAATCGCCACACACAAAACCCAGAGCAACACGGTGGCCACAAAACTTGCCATTTCTCTTTTAAAAAACATACAAGAGCAACAGAAACGCAACTGATAAGCGGGTAACAACACGGAAAGAGGAACCAACAGACATATCTGTGGGCAAATTTATGACACATACCACAGGTAAGCCGTGGCAATCCCAGCCAAACCTTCTGTCAACGTGAAAACCACTCTGATGAGCAAATCTGGTCACTACGTCTTTGATGGTTCCTGCAAGGATATGGCCATAGTGGGGGAGCCCAGTAGCAAACGGGGGGCCATCGTAGAAGTTAAACCTGAAACACAAAACAGTCTTAGCTGAAGCAAACACTGCCTCCAAACCTAAGTCTAAATGGAGCCTTTGATTCTTATGTCTCACTAGGACAGCATCACTTTCTTCCTCTTCCATTCTCAGGTGTCACACTTGCAGAGGGACTAGAGGCAACATTCCAATTCAGTTCCTCCTGACTGCCAGTTCTACCAAGATTCCTACAGCTGGCACACAAGGCAAAGAGCTGGCCTTGCTTACCTGCACATTTCTTTTATAAACCCACCAAGCAGGAAATTACAGGTTTATTACCATTGTTTGAACACTGCTGATGCTTCACAAAGTGAAATCTCAGCGGCAATGGCACGACAGCAGCACGAGCCAGGGGCAAAGGGAGCAGCTGCTGCTCACAGAACCAAGGCAAAGGAAAGAATTACAGCCAAGCCAACCCTGCACTGTCACACACAGCTGCTACAGCTTTGAACAGATCCTTACCTAGGTCTGTTCTTCGATTGCTTTAGGCATTCCTGGAAACAATTCAGATTTCTCCAGAGCTTCAATATCTTCTCTTCCTCATTTGGAAAACTTATGTTTTCTGGAACTTGTTGAACCATCCTTTCCCAGCAACGTCCAAGGAGAGAAAAGAAAATACATATTGAACAGAAGGGAGAAAAAGTAACTTCACAAATACAACTTAATGTCTTACAAATTCATCCCACCAAACCACAGCTCAGTTTTCCAAAGAGCTTCGTGCAGTGTAGACATGGAAGCAACCACTCTCATCTAAAAAAAGCCTAATTTTGACCAAAGTTTTGTAACAGGAAAAGGATTCTCCATTCTTTCAACTATGGTTGTCCACTTTTTATTGTGCTTTTATTTCTGTTTCCTACAGAAAACAGTCAAAGGGCAAATTATTCTTTGCTTACAAGTTTTGTGTTTTTTCTTTAGGAAAAGTCTCAAAGTTCCAACTGACCCTCCAGCACCAGCCTTACTTCAAGTGCAGGAACTAGGACTACTGAAGAGGCTCCTTTCCATTGTACATCTACTCCCACCATTTAAGTGTTTAAAGCAGCACTTTTCCATCATACCAGGCCACCATTCTTAGGTGCCCCCAAAAGCAGCCAGACTGCAAACAGCACAGCTCAGAAAGATGAACATGTGGGAAGAATTCAAACAGATGAGGAAAAACCTCCAAGACCTCAGCTGTGAACTTTGAAAAGCTCTAACTTACAAATACCAGCAAAACCATAATCTCCTTCTAACTTTGTGAGTGTATCAGACCTAAGCCACTGTGGACTATTTATTGCTGGCCGTTTCCTGAAAGTCTTTATTTGGTGGGTTTTGGCCACCAGAGCCCAAAGCCATTCTCAAATTCTGACGAATGCCAAGTCAATGAATATCACTACAAGCAAAATAATGTACAAGCGACGCAGGGAGAATTCGCAACATGATAAGGAACACACAACAGAGCTGTCCCGGTGTTCCAGACCTGCTGCAACATTCAAAGGGCTCAGATTTCAAGAAAATGCACAGCAAGCATGAAGTAACAGCTGTGGGGAATCAGGATATTTAAGACAGGAGTTCCCTAAGAGGAGAAAAGTCGTTATGATGATTGTAACAGATGACTGCGCAGAATAAACAGGTTCTCCCACCTCTAACTTCAGTGCTGCTGCTCCTGAGCACTCACACCAGAAGGAGCTGAGCACTCAAGCTCCACTCAGCATTGAATAATTACACACAATGGCACAAGGACTGAGTCTTCTGATTTACTCAGATTTGTAAATACTAACCATGAGCAGCAACAAATGCAAAAGCACAAAGACAATACTTCCAGTTACAGCTGACATGCTGCTGAAGTTCCAAAAGATTTACTTAAGTGAAAAAAATGTGCCCCAAAATGCTCTCTCCAGAACAATTCCATCATTTAACCTTTTTGTATTAATGACAGATCACCCTCTCCACTAAGAAACCCAAACTATCATACTATTATTATTATTGGGAATCCCCCAACCTGGCACACAGGCGACACAGGAGCTAGAGGAGAAGTCACGGGCTGCCAAGGAACACGTGGACACGCCCTGGATGTGTTCTTAAAAGGATAAGAACCTCTTAAAAAGGTAATAACCAGCCTTAGCATAGTGAGTTACACTATGTAGGAGAGTTTTCATCATCCTTCCTTGAAACACTAATTAGGTCATGTCATTTCTCAGTAATTTGATCACAGAGAGAATGGAGATGATAAAAGAACTCAGCCTTAAAGCTTCTCCCCTTCAAGCCAGCTGACGAGAGGACTGAGGATCTGCAGCTTTTACTCAGACCGAGCTCAGCCTTCCCAATTTAGTGATAAGCGGAGAGGTTTGGGAGACTGGCCCAGCTGCCAAATGCACGTCACCTCTAACAAATTAAGGCAGGGTGGAGGTTTGGGGTGTGACTGTGACCGGGCTGTGGAAGCTGCTCACACAGGTCACAGATTCCACGCAAAAATCACAGTGTCGCTGTTGGCCCATTGCTACCCCCTGGGGCACTGCATGGGCAGAGCAGTGCCCAGGAACCACAGGGCACACATTCACACACACCCTCAGCAATACGAAGAGCTTATTGCATCAGAATCATGGCGAGGGGGGAAAAAGTGACTGATGAGAATTCATATGCAAACATCACTAGAGGTAGGGGTTTTTTTCCAAGCTACAAACCAGAATTTTAAACAGGCTGACTTCAAAGACAAAACCGTATTGAAAAATCTATGGCTCAACTTCAGCTGAGCAAAAAAGCCAAGATTTAACAACCAGCTTACGGACAGAGGTATAAATATCTGTGTAACTACGGCAAAAAATGCTTATTACTATAAGCAACCTACATATTCTAAATCAGATAAAACGAGGGATAACTGATAACTCCGAACACAGACTGAGCAAGAACACCACAAGTGATGTTACAGAGATTATTATACAAATGCATCTAATAAAAACAACACTTTTGGATAACACTCTAAATTTACGTACGAGTTAATAAACACAAGGGAGGTTTCTCTATTTGTTTTCTTCTGACAAAAAGTGTTAAGGTTTAAGACAATGCAACACCAAGGAGGCTTTTTTTTAAGCACACTCACTTTTCTAGAAGATAACAACATTCACCAGGAAAGGTGTCAAAGTCTGGAGATTGAACTCAGCAGTCTCAGACTTATGCTGGGCTCCTTATCTAGAAGAAAAAAATAAACAAGCATTAAAATCATCAGAGTAAGTTCAAATGTGCTTTTTAAAATACTAAAACCTTATTTTTTTTTAAATAAAAAAATAAAGCCCTGAAAATACTACTATGGATAAAACAAACCAATATTTCAAAAAAATATTGGACTTATCATACAGATAAATCAGTTTTACCCTGTACCTCATGAGGTCTTAAGAAATTTTTGTCATCATCATAATACCTTGATTAAAAATATAACATTTGCCATTGTGGGGAAAAAAAAAAAAGCAACCTAGGTTATTTTGAAATAACTTTGAACTACATAAGTTTTATTTTAAAAAACTCAGAAAGCAGTGTCAGTGAGTTAGCAAAGCAGCTGTTATGGGACAACTTAATTCTGCTACTACCTGGCAGCAGCTTCCTAAGCATGAAAAAAAAAAAAAAAGCAAGCTTTCTTCAGTTTCCAGAAGGCTCCGAGGGGTGGGGAATCCAACATTTGCTGGAGATACCAAATACATCACAGCTGCAGCGATTTCCTCAAAAATCCCCCTCGAGTGAAAGGATGCTGAAGGGAAAGCTGAAGACATCTTACATATTGAAAGGCACTTGAAGCTCTTTGTAAAAATAATTAATAAAATTAAGACTTGACAAGTATTAAGACTCTATAATAAGACCTTTAATAAGTACCTGGTTTAAGCAAAACCTAAATTCCAGAAAAAAAAGCCCCAAGAATCTGTACAGTACCCAAGGAGTAAAACACACATGAAAGTGATCTTGTACACACAAGACACACGAGCTGTAACGCCCGAAAAGGCGCTGATAACATCAAACCCCCGCAGAGGAGCTGCCGGCCCGGGGGGACCCCGTTACCGCGCTCCAGACGGTGACAGCACCGACGCCTGCTGGGCCGGGTTTATGGGACACCCTCCCGGTGCCGGCCGCCCCGCACAGCCCGCCCCGCCTCCGGGGCCGGCCCCACACGGCTGAGGGCCGGCGGTGGGCCCCGGCCCCACTCACCTCAGTCCCGCCATGATAGGACCGCGCCCGGCGCCGCATGGCCGGAACCGCCGCGGCCGCGCCGCCCAATCCGCTCGCCGCTCTCTCCGCCCGCACCCAGCCAGCTTTCTAAGGCGGCCGCCCATTGGGCGCAGGCTCTGCCGGGAACGTGACGTCATAGACGCGCGAGGCAGCTCGGGAAACCTTTCCCGCGTGCCCGCCCCGCGGCTCCTCATTGGCCGGAGCGGGTGAGGGGCGGGGCCTGAGGGAGGGGCCAGGAGGGGCTGTGTGGAGGGTGGGTCAGTCTCGCCCGGGCCGCGGTGGGGGGGCGTGTCTTCACGAGGTTAAATGGCTTTTTAAAATGATAAACGGCATTTCGTGGGCTGCGGGACCTTTTGCGCCTGAAGACCCGCGGGCCTGAGCGTGGAACAGAGTGAAAACATACCGCCGCCACA
This sequence comes from Oxyruncus cristatus, assembly GCA_013399855.1. Classification (NCBI taxonomy): domain Eukaryota; kingdom Metazoa; phylum Chordata; class Aves; order Passeriformes; family Cotingidae; genus Oxyruncus; species Oxyruncus cristatus. The sequence continues at coordinate 3,119 of VXAY01003290.1, read as the reverse complement.
GGATTTCCCCTCAGAGACACAAAAAAGGAAACGGTGAGAGCCCAAGAGTGAAACGAACTTGACCTTTGGGTTGAGGCCCCGGCGGGAGCTGTGCCGGGTGTCTGTGCCGGGTGTCGTGGATAACCCCATCCGGCTCTATCCCAGCCAAAGCAGGACACTGGGCTTCTCCCAGTAACTGGATACCAAGGGCATCTGAGGGACTCCACCAAACACCTCTCAGGAGCTTGACCTTCCCTCCACTGAAGGGATACTCTTAGATATCTAGAGATACCAATTCTCAAGGCTGTAACTACAATATAAGTCCCTCCTCTGCTGCTGCACTTCAGGTAAAAAAAAAAAATTAAACCCCCCAAACTTGTAGGTAGGTTCCCACATGTCAAAGGAAACCTAAGGATTTGAAAAAATCTTATTTCTGGCTGGCAACCACTGGGGAATTACAAAACATTCAGTGATACATTAAAGAGCATTTCCGCCGCCTTTCCAGTGGTGAAAACAGCTGTGAAAAGGCTCTTGACAGGGAAAAATGGAAGTTAGCCCAGGCAAGGGATGGAGGGAGACAGATACTCTTCCCAGCCTGCCAGCTCAATCCCAACCAGAACAGGTCGTGGGGAGTGAAGGTCAAGTCAATAATGGCACAAACAGTTCAGCTGCCTCCATGTCACTATCTCCTATTGCTCTAAAAACTCTGTAGGTATCAATAAAATGTTTCAATAAAGGCTTTGAATTTTGATTTGCAGGACTCGATATGGGATGAGCTCGTTGGTCTGTCCAGGGCAGTCTCAGTCTGTGGATCAGGGAGAAACCAGATGTGAAGGGAGCCATGTTAGCTGGAATTCTCGCCTGCAGAAAGAAGCATGAGATTGTTTTCTACACAGAATTTTGTACATCCCTCTAGAACAGCTAAAAGGTGGGCTCAAATCTGCACCACAACCAGAGAAGCAGAAAATGAGAACCGAGGCCAGATGAAGCAGGGCTGACCAACAGGAGACCGGGAGAGACTGGGCACATGTGCTTGCCAGGGCAGAGTCTCCTGTACAAACACAGAGATCCGGGATGATCTGTATCCAGGAGGAAAGTTTGGAGTGGCAGAAGTTTATTTCAACACATGCTGCTGTCTAATGCATCTGGGAAAAATCCTGTGACAACTCAGGACCAAAGGGAAGAGGGCTTGGATTCTACCACATCATGTGGCATTTCTTTATAAACAACTTTATATACTCAAAGCACTGTAGCCTCTCCCTGCTCTCACATTCCCTCAGATTTCAGAGGCTGCAGGTTTTTAAACAGCTGTAACTGGTGCTTGTTCCAGTGCCAGGTCCTTCCATTTTGGCATTTAGTTTGTAAAACATACAGGTGATAAGGCCAGCTGACTTTAAAATGGAATATCATGTAACTCCTGAATGGAATTTATAACAAACACTGCTTAGAAATATGCATTCTTAAGAAATGAAATACAAATGTTGGCAATTTGTTGTTAGCAATATTGATCACAAATCCATGTTTTCACCTTGTTCTCCCCTGTATGTTTTGTACTTCTTTGCCTCTCACTATCAAATAATAATGATGAAGTGTTACTTTTATGGGAGGTGCTGCCCTTGTTCAGGCACAGCTTTTACTTGGAATCGTTTGGGCAATGCTGAGCTCATTTTTTATAAACAAATTGGCCGTGAAGGGGTGAACACTGCCAGATTTCTTATATACAGGGCCAAAAAAACCCAAAACAAAAACGGATTTGAAAACCAGGGGAAATTTGTAGCAGAGGGACCGAGGCCCATCACGAGTAACTGGGGCAGTCCCCAAACTACAAGAATGAATGTCTCTGTTCAAATTTTTCACTATACTGATGAAAAAGCACCGATTCCGCTGAAAAGGCTAAAGGGCATTTAAAAAACATCCTGAAGCCTCATGAGGAGACTTGCCCGGTATGGGGCCGCTGAGGAGGCAGGCGCGGTCGCCCCTCGCTGAGGCGCAGGCACCATTTTGTGGGACCCGCGGGAAGGTCACCGCTCCCCGGCCTCACCGCCGGCCCCAGCCTAGAGCTACGGGGGAAGGGGAGCAGCAGGAGCTGGCACAGAGCGCTGAGGCTTTAACAGCACCCGGTGACGGCCCCGGGCCGTCCCTTCTTCCTCCCCGCTGCCCCCACGGCCATTTCATGAACCACCAACCCCCCC
>VXAY01003289.1:441995-486539 GCA_013399855.1 Oxyruncus cristatus | reverse complement strand
ACCAGGCTGGTGAAGGGACTGAAACACANGAGCAACCAGGCTGGTGAAGGGACTGAAACACATGTCCTGTGAGGAGAGGTTGAGGGAGCTGGGATTGTTTAGACTGGAGAAGAGGAGGCTCAGGGGAAATCTCATCACTCTCTACAACTACCTGAAAGGAGGTTTGTATCCAGGTGGGGGTTGGTGTCTTCTCCCAGGTAACCAGTAGGAAGACAAGAGGGCATGATTTTAAGCTCTGCCAGGGGAGGTTTAGGTTGGATATTAGGAAGAAATTCTTTACAGAGAGGGTAACCAGGCATTGGAACTGGCTACCCAGTGAAGTGGTGGATTCTCCATCCCTGGAGGTTTTTAAGAGGAGACTGGATGTGGCACTTAGTTCCATAGTCTAGTCACAACGGCGGCAGTGGATCAGGGGTAGGACTTGATGATCTCAGAGGTCCTTTCCAACCCAGCTGATTCTATGATTCTATGATTTCCGTATTTCCCTGACGTGTCAGTAATATGCATAATGTATATACAGCATAAATTATAATCTGTATTTGAGTAGTAGGTATTTCATAATAATAATCTAATTCCTTTGTATAAGAAGCCTTGCAACGTATACTGTACATCATCAGACAACTGTTTATGCTACTGTGCATGTGATCAGCAGTTTTTAAAGTTGCCATTTAGAAAGGTTTCCACTAGCCTCAAATATTTTAACTGTGTCCATAGCCAGGAAACAAAAGGAAAGGAGTATATTGTGTCACTCCCTGTGTTTCCCCTTTCTTCTCATCCCACTTTGCAGCAGGCAGGTGGAATGGAACCATTCTTTCTCCAGTTATATTGTAGAAAAAGGCAGCACAGACTTGTGACTGGTCTAGCATTGTGCTTGTGAATGAATGAATTATGGTAGCAGCAAACATAGAAAAATGTTTGCATTCCCACCCTTCATGTTTTATTAACAGAGGGATGGTACACAGCTCTCCAAACTGTTCATAACGTGCTGAGGCTTGCAACACCAGATTGAAAAACATTAGGATTTTTTTACATTTAGATGATTCCCTAAATCTTGATGGGATTTCATTTGCATAAAAATTCTGAAGAACAATCTAAATGATTTGTTATCAAATATATTCAGTTTCATTCTGCCAGCTTGAATTTTATACTGCCACTCTAAAGTGAAATGACCAGCCCCAGCAACCCTACAATCGAGCATCCATACAAAGATCACAAGCTACCATTTTGTGCCGGGAGGCCAAGAATGCCCATGGACCGTTGAGGCACTGCCTCTGATGATAAACCTATCAGCAAGTGTTACTTAGGTAATGACTGAGTAGTTATACCAGAAAACAACAGCAGTTTGTGCTTCAGAATTTGGAGGATCAGCACATGGCTAGATGACATTTCTGTCCTGGATGTCCAAATACTTATGTTGTAAGTAAGCATTTCAGTATTTTTGTTTTGTTTCCACTTAGTGCATACTTACCATCATTAAAAATACTGCAAATAAGTGATTTGCCTTTAAACAAAAATGAATGTTGAAGTTGAGAGCTCCCGTTTAGGAGTTCTGCTATAGTTTAGCTGGATAAAACCCAGATTTCTAGCCTACATATTTTTGATAATTATGGTTATGCTCCTATAGTCTTATATCACGTAATTCTAAATAGAAAGCTCAACAAAAATTCTGAACTGTAAGATTGTAATTTTAATTTTAACCCATTTGTTAAAAAGAAAAATAATCTTTCCTGTGAGAAAAGGATGAATTTCAGCAGATGTATAATGTTTTACTGAAATAGATCCCAAACTTTTTATAACAGCAAGACTTTATTTTATACTACTCAAGAACAGCAGCATTTTGTGGGACATTTTACAGTTAATGTTTCAAGTGATAACAAATGTTCATTTCTATGCATTTTTTTTCAACCAGGACTTAGGTAAAGAGCATTTACAATATCATCTTAATCAGTACCCATATATCCCAGTGGATTCAACCCTTCTGTCAAGTGGGTTCCCTGTTGTAGAAAATTCTGTCTATTTATAACATCACAATAACCAGGAAATTAATGGAATTCGGATCTCCTAAGTTCATCTTCTAAGCCTACAATACTAACTTTACCATACTCTATCATAATAGAAAAAATACAAGCCATTTATCATCCCCTGAGATCTCTTTCTAGTAACTAAGTTTTTATATTAATAAATACAGCAAAATGCATTTCTTTCATGTTAGTGCTTCCCTATTACAATTGCTTTTCTGAGCACGTTGTGCAGCTTGCACGCTGACTGGACCTTAGGTTCATATTACATTCCTTGTCTGTCAATACTGTTATCTAGTGATGAGCTAGATAGACAAGCGTGCCCCTTGCTCAGAAGAAAAAGACATCTAACGACTTGAATGGCAAGCCAAAGTCTGCTGTCAAATTATTTCTTCATACTCCATCTTTATTATAGATGTATACGGTGCAGATTAAGTCTTAGCTCTGGATTGTCCTTGGAGTCCTAGTGTAGGTCCAAGTGCCTGTTCATGGAGCAGGTCATTATGATCAGGTAATGTGCAAATGGAGCAAAGCATGCACAGATTTATCCTGGAGCACTTATTCTGTCCTGGGGGTTTCCTAAGCCAAATATACATCTTTAAAGCTGAAAATCAATTCCAGCAAACAGGTAATAATACAGATGCAAAATGACTGGAAGAGAGTGACACACTCTCATACCTGCTTTTAATTTTTGAGCAGACAAGGCCAACTTGTGAGTGCAGTCAGTGATTCAAAACATATTTGAATATAAAGATCTTGACACTCAGCACTCCTTCCTCCATTGTGACAAGGCCAAACAAGGGAATTTTGCTCTTCAGTTCTTAGATTCAGAGAGTGATTGTCACTCTTCATAAAGCACTCCAGGTTTGATTCAGCTCTTTGTAAAGCTCTTATGAGCTCTCATGATAATTTTAGTTATCCCACTGAAGGTAAATAGTCTGTGAGGACTATTAAACTGTATGCTGGGGAGTCTACACATAGCTGGGTAGTGTTATACTGATGTTCTGTCTGAGAAGGTGGGTACATTTTGGACTGGCTGAAGTTTTTGGAAGGTTAGAATATGTAATCTCAAATTCAGTATTCCAGGTGCCTATCATAGTTTGCGAGTTTGCCAGACATTATACCTAGTCCATTATGCAAACAAAAATAATTTTTTGAAAAGTGAAAAACATTCATGATTAATACCATAAAAAATGAACTGTTGAGAAGCTGTCATGACAAAAAGTAGACTGCCATTTTTTACCAGCTATTTTAGCAAGGGGAAAAGGTTGTGTTTAGTGATATGGAAGGTAGTTCTTCGTATCTCAGCATCACTGCCTTGACTGTCAAAGTAAACATTCATTTCCGTGGCTTGAAATGGACTCTGTGCAGCTTTTTATGAATATGCTTTGAAAGCCAAGCTTTGTTGCCATGTGAGTTTATGGAACTCACATGGTAGCTTCAAGAATTATGTGAATTTGAACTGCATGAAGCCCTAATTGGAGTGATTCAGATAGTTCCTGAGGGTCTCCTATAGAAAATTTGGCATTGCACACGTTATTGTACAATGAAATCACCCATTTAATTCTATTCCTTAAATATTCATCTGCAGTGGAGCAGTTTTCCCTTAAAGCACTGCTGTACAGTAAGGCTGACAATTTGGATGTGATTGCAGTGTACTGATCTTTAATGCCATAATTGTCATATGGTACTTTGTGTTCCCATAACAGGCCTGCATGATGCTGGAAGTGAATAATGACAATGAATATCCCATGGAAACTCAGTAACCCACCTATGCTATGCTGGATGTTGCTCCTACTGAATTCAATGGCAATGTTTCCAATTATATCAATGTGAGCAGTATTGTGTCTGTCTGTGTGGGAATAAAAATGAGAGGCAAAGAAGAAAGGATCTGTATGAATCACATACAAATTAGGTTCTCAGTATTTGATTTTAATGAAAGGTTGTTGGAAAAAGGGAAGAAAGGTAACATTAGGACTGTAATTTAACCATGGTTAAACTGTTCTTGCCAATATAATTTCATCACATGAACTTGCTTTTGTAATAAAACAATAGAAACCTTAACAATTGTCCTGCCTGAGGTCTGCCTTCCTCTTCCTCTGGAGTGTTTGGCTCATCAGCTTACAGATTGGGGGCTTTAGTGTCTGGCTTTTTGAAAAACTACCTGGTGTGTCTATGTTCATTGCTGATGCTGTGTGAGTTGGACCTGTGATCGACTTCTACCGTCATGGTAAATGCTGTTGCCCACCTGCAGCAGTTCTACCTGTGGTCCTCATTACCAGAGAACTGCCCGGTTGGCCTTTCCTCAGTAAGATATTTCCCTTTTTTCCCTGCTCTCTCCAAATTTTTCCCTCCTCAAATTCACAAATCCAGGTAATCTCCTACACAGACAATTATTTTGGGTTTTCATACTTTAGATCATTTTCTTTTACTGCTCTCTGCTTTTGGCATCTGCCTCCCTTTTGGATAGACTGTCATTTTTAATGAAGTCTCTTTCAGAAACACAAAAGAGGTTACATGTGGGACAGGACCATTTGCAAACCTAAAGGTTTCCATACTCATGCTAAGATGCTCTCTATAATCTGTGTCAAATTCTTATCTTGTGCTAAATTCATGCAAAATGAAATTAAAAAGTCAAAATAAAGTCAGTGTTAGGACTCAAGCCACACTCATGTTTTTGCAACTTTACTTCCAGAATTTAACAGCAAAATATCATGATGGAAAGTTCAAAAATCAGAGATGGCAGACATGCATGACTGCAGGAACTCAGGTGAGATTTTAATGAAGAACAAGACACAATTGAAATGTAATTCTAATACATCAAAATGAGAATTGAAACACAAAGAGAATAGGCCAAAAGATCAGAAATTCATGGGATTTACTTTCTTACCCACCTATCTGTTTAGGTGTAGCACTTTAAAAAGTTCTAGAGTATTCAGATATGAAGTATTATTACAGCACAAATCAACAGCTTAATCTTAAGTTTGAAATGGTGATAAGATACTGTAGACTCAAGAACATACTGGTATGAAATGATGATAATGTTTTTAAAAGTCAGTGTAATAGTAGGTGTAATTATTTTCTTTTATTTCATAATAGATTCTTAAATTTTATTATAAATTTTATATATTCTGCTTAGTGAGTAATTCAAATATTTAACTATCAAAATAAAAAAAAGGAAGAAGAAAGAAAAGGAGAAATGGGAATGATTTATTTTATCTGAACTGTGTGACATTTCAATTTTAAAAGAAATAATAACAATGATAACAATAATAATAACAACAATAACAACAATGTGTTGTTAAAGGATTTTTTGTACTTATTAAGAAAATACAGGTTAAAGTAGCCTCAATAAACTCACTGTGTTAAGCATAATTTATGCAACTTCATGTTACATTAAAACCAGTTTTGTTTCTTTATGAAATTAGATTAAAAGAAACACTCATCCAAAACACAAAAGTATATGTTGTTGATCAAACCAGAGACATGCACACACAGAGAGGACTTTCATGTGTATTTGTTTGTGGAGGATTTTGCCATGTTGGAGGAGAAAGTATTTATTATTGTAGTTACATAATTTTACTCTGGAGCTAAATAATTTCTCATATTTTTCCTGAATTCCCCATGATATCCTTTTCTGCTAAAGACAAGTAGAAATGCCAATAAAGGGATGTTTGCAGTAGTACAAGAAGTAAGTGGGAGTTTGGAATATGGTGAACAGTAGTGGACAAAGAGCTGTGTAAGTCCTGTAGATGATGCTGTGAAGGAGAGAACAATGCAAAATGAAACACAAGGAGGGCAGATAGCTGGTGACAAGGTACAATGAATGAAAAAAGAGGAGTGTGAGGGTTGGGGACTCAGGTATGGGTGTCAGAGGTGCTGGTGACTGACACTCAGCAAAATACATCTGAGAGCATTTGCTTGTCATAGGAGGCATCCACGGAGCTGGGGACATAGTACAGCTTGGAGGAATGACTGGAGAGGGAACAGAATTTTTAGGAAACCTCCTTCCTCATCGTGTTTCCTTCTCTAGGTGGTTGGAATAGGCAGCATGGACAGTGCCAAAACCATTGACAGAAGGTGGAGTGGATTGTTTGGACCTCTGACAGAGGAAGAGATGATTCATGTGCAGCCAAAGCCTCACCAAGAGAATCTGAAGGAGTGGGCAGACTGATGGTGACCTGAAGCTCTTGGGGCACAAGTGTGACACCATCTACTTTTTGCCACAAAAGGCTCATGAGTCCACACTGAGGGGGATTTTCTCATGTCCACGTACCTATAAATGAAATTCCTGTATGTGCCACCCAAAGCCAGAGACGCAAGTGGAGGATGGCTCTGAAGGGTTCTTCAAACACACACCTCACCATTCTCGTCTCCTTCCCAGATGACGGGATGTCTCATCTCTTGGTGACTGGCAGAATGTCAGGGTGAGAAAATGGAGCAGGTGGAAGAAAGACATGAATAGGTGATTGTGGAGCCCACTTTTGGGATGGTTGGGCTCTAAGTGAAACTGACAACTTGGGGGGCATGCAGGGACAGTGGACTGTGGAGAAAGTCTGGAGAACAGGGGCTGAGTGGGCAGGGGCTGCCCTATGACAGGACACCCAGGGCAGGGTGATGCGCAGGAGGCCTGTAGAGGGGCAAATAAGGTGGGTGGGCTATGCTGTGCAGCAGTGCGAGGGAGACGGAGGAAGAAAATGCACTTTCTACCAGGATGAAAGAAGATATGAGGTCATTAAGAAGACAAGGCTACCAAAGGTATCCAAATATGTTGGATAAAGAGAAATTGAAATTCAGGACAGGTCCAGTGGGGATCTATCGAGGCCCACAACTCTCATCCTGGCCAAGGGTTGCGACTGAACCAGACTTGGCTGGTTTTTGTTGCAAGGGAAAACCAAGCTAGCCCAGTGGTGTAATCTGAGATCAAAATAGTCAGACAAGCCTTCAGCTCTTACAGATGGGTTGCCTTTGTTCCTGTGCTTTGTCTGAACATGAAACACAAACAAAATTCAAATTAAGCAGAGTCCTACAAGCCTGCAAGGTTAATCCCATGCTTTGAAAATGCTCAGAGCAAATTTCCCCCAGACAATTCACATGGTGCCTCTCTGACTTAGTGACAGGACATGTTCAGCAGGATCATCTCTGCTCCAAAATGAAATAGAAAGAGTTCAAAGATCAGTCTTCCATCCTCTCCAAAGATCAGAGCAATTGGCTCATGGCTAAATCCCTTTGAAGCAGGAGTTGGATGCAGCTACACTGTGGACAGAGGAAGGGAAATTGCAGTGGTACAGCAGCTGCATTAGCTTGTGAATGAAGACATAGGCCTTGTTCTGGAACACTGTCTTGAAGTGCAAGCATTCTCCATATTAGAGTTTCAAATTCTGAAATCTCCTTAAGATTCACTGATGTAGCACTGCCAGGTAGATGTCTTCTAGAAAGAGGCTGCATCTTCATCTTTTCTTTCTCCCGTGAATGCACCTGGTTGCCAGTACATGCTTCCTGCATTAGCTTTCCCTTTCTACTGCTTTATTATACTATGAACATAAAATACAGAGTGTACTCTGTCACCGACAAGTGCTTTTCAGCCTTCAATCAGCAAAACTAAACCTGACACTTATTTCCCATAAAAAACATTCTTGCACGTCAGTGAGCAGACTCAGAGACTATAGCATGCTTTCCATGATTAACTATTTTTTTTAAAAAAGTGCCATAATTTTTGTTGTGATTGTTGGTGGAACTGCAGTATTTCTGAAACAAAGTCTCTGTAACATGGTGTATGGTGCCTAGTACTTTTGTGCACTTCCCTGGACCTGCCATGGGGATCAGTTTTAGGTGATATGGAAAGCTGAACGGCAACTGAGTGTCTCACTTGCTCAGAGGGAGCAGTCATAGCCTCAAGATGCTCACAGGACTTCTTGGTTCTTGGTGCAAGGTGAGATTCCCAGTGCCTTTAGGTAGGACACCAAGGACTGTATTTTTGAATCCAGTATATAAGTTAGGATTGTAATTTTGGAGTTGATATCCAAGTTGGGATAAATTCTACTTTAACTCTAGCCATCTCAAAGATAGCTGTCTAGTGTCATATTTCTTAAGACTCATTTTTACTAGGCCTAGTTCTTCATGCATGGCACACACTACGCAATGCAGTTTAACTGCTCAGATACAGTACTCTACCATGGCAGCTCTGCTGTTTCTAGATCTAAATTACTCTATGTTTTTCTGGCTGTTATTTTAATGTGTCCAGATAGTGTGAAATAACAGTCTGACCAAAGATATGACTAAAGATTTTTACTCCAGATCCTGCACAATCTGGAATAAGAATGTTCTGCAGAGAAGGATCAAGCTAACATCAAAAAATATCCTGAAAAGCCTCACATACAAACTAGATAGGATTTTTCCAATACTTCGAAAAGAATATGTTGATGCCCAATCTTAGGCCCCTGGTTTTCTCTGTGTGATAGCATGGGGAGTCTAGGAACCTCACTTTAAGCTCTAAATGATGAAAGATGTTGTTACATTTCAGTTAATGTGGACTCATTTCCTTGATTTACAGCCTTACCTTTATACCCTAAAGTTGAAGCCATTCCTTCTGCTCCCTTAATAGCTAGACTCTGAGAATAGCACTAATGAGAAAGTTTGATATGGTCTTAATGACCTAAATTGACCAAAGTTTCTTCTTGATGAGACACTTCTGCAACTCATTTTATCTTCAGTTTGCAGGAGCTAATTAAACTAATTTGAAGACAGAGAAGACAGTCTCAAAATGCAAAGACAGACATGATTGTTCCCAGAGGAAAGGAGATAATATTCACAATGTCTTTAGCCAAAATTTGGTGATATTCAGTTAGGCTTTGAGTCAGACCCACCTAGAAATTACGAGTTATTTCCAGAAAGTTTCTGCTTGAATACTAATGAAAGTGTCCCTTGGTTAAAAGCACAATATTTTATATTTAATTCCTTAGCAATTGATTAGCATTGTAGAAAACTGTACACATAATTGCAATTGATTCACAGAAGGGTAATTTCTTTTATCGTGTATTACTTCCTTGAATTAAATGTTCCAGTTATGTGGGCCACATCAGGCTAACAACATATCCATTTTCTGAATTCAGTATTTTTTATTTATCATAGTTGCTTTAGAAGTAATTGATTTCTGTCAAGAACAGACTTCAGCTTCAGAAATACTCCAGTTGTCATTGGTAGCCATTTCTCAAACTAGTCATTAACTTAGCAATATTGATGCTTACCTCTTGAAGAAAATGGAAATCTTTCTATGCGTGTCAGTAAACTCATCAGACTCTTTTGTGAGTGATGAATAGTGTGGATATTAAATCAACATTTTTGCATAATGTTGAAGCTTTCACATTTTACATTCAGTTGCACAAAAAGGAAAGAACATTTTGATGACTCCAGAGTGTTTCTGTTCAACATATATGTGACACCATATGCAAAGACAGTGAGAGATTCCTTTGTGTCTGTTAGAGATCCCAGAGCCATTAAAATACTAACTTAATACCCATTTATTTTGTACTCCCATGCACAGCACAAAGTAAATTTAAATGCTGAGTAGGTGGGCAGGTGGTATGTTGAATCCACCTCAAGCAGTCTTCCTCGACTGACACAAAGCGCTGTGATTAGACTTTGAATGAGAAAATGTACAAGCACTCGTGTCATTATAAAATAAGCAACGTGTTTCCTGTTTGTGACTTTGTTTTCTTCCAGGTCATTCTTTTTTCCCCTTAGAGATTTCAATAAGACCTGTTTAAATGTATTTGCAGGAAAGCATCTGTGAAAGTTGTCACATGAGAGAGTCATGGTGTCAGTTAGGAACAAGAAAATTGGGGCACTGTCTTGAAATATACCAGAAACTGGAAAGTGGGGAACCAGCCCAAAGAATAGTGCAACTATTCCCAAATTCTGGGGTCAGGGTGGTAGCAGAAGTGCATCTAGATTTCTGATGTATACTTAGGACCAAACTGCACCATTAATACTACAGTGAAATACTTATTCTCAGTTACACTCACAAACAAAAACAGAGCACAGATTATCTTCCTGCAAGACACTTACTAATGGAGTAAGATATCTTGTTCAGCAGAGGAAGAACTTCTGAATCCTCAATGGATTCCTCACTGGAAAACAAACATAACCCCCTTGTTCTGTGACCGCCCCCACCATGGGTTCCACTGCCTGTCTTCCTATGGTTCAGGACTATTTCTGACATGTCCACATTGTAAAAGTTTGCTCCAGACTTCTAAGCAAGTAGCTAAGTTCCGAAAATGACCATAAAAAAGCCTGCAGAGAGAACCGCACAAAATAAGAAGGGCAAAATTGCAGATAGATGGGGAGGTGGGGGAGTGGGATGTTTGTGGGCAGTTGATGGATTCAATAGAAAAAAATGCTAAGATAGAAAAAATTCTAAGATTCTATGATTCTAAAACCCAAAAGGGAGTAAGGTGGACTCGGCAGCAGATGGTAGCTTATGAGTATGCAAGATCAAATCCAGGGGCAGAGGCCCTGACCGGCCTCCTTCCTTCCTGACTGACACCTTCTGACTGACAAAGCCTCTTCAGGTGACTCTTCAGGGTGGTGAGCACACTAAAGCTTAGACTTGTAGCCTTTGGGAGTCAAAACCGACAATTGCTTTGCGCTATGAATCCGTGCATATCTCGCTTTCAGAGTCTCTTAGCACACAGCTCTTTAGTAGGCTCCTTCAGGGCCCTTGGAGACTGAGCAAAGAGAGGGTTGCAGAAGTGCAAAGTGAAACCTTGAGCTAAGTCCATCAAAGCTAGCTCACTAGCAAGGATGCATGGGAAAAGGAGACAAGCATTTTTGGAATAATAGGTTTCTTCAGGTTTGTGCCTCTTCTTGCCTCTCCTTGCCTCTTCTTTATCATGATTGACTGCTTCTCAAAAATGCTTGGTTCAAAACTTTTTCTCATCCCAGAGGTGTTAAAGAGGAGTTAAGCTATGACGGTTAGTAAAGGGATAATTTAGGCTGAAGAACTAGCAACTCTTATGAATGTGGTTCAGGTGTAAAAATACTTCAGGCCAAAATGTCACGTCTGAGTCTGCTACCATTTTGACTGGGTCTTAGATACCTCAGTCTGCCCCTGATCGTGCAGCCAGTCCTTACATGAGAGACACCTGGCAGTATGTGCTTTGTGGAGCACAACAATCCTCATATATTGAGATGTGACAAAATGATTTTCAGAAACACAGAGACAGTGAAACAGCAATATTCCCCACTCTTTCTTTTCCAGATTATTCCTAGGTATTTGCACAACACTAATAAGACCTAGATGGCATAGCAGACAAGGCAAAATCTGCAACCAAAAACATGCTGTTTTCTAAATACTGAAAATATTCATAGCTTTTAATTTCTTTTTTTTAAGGTACTATTAAGAACGTAACAGCCACATCCAGTAAGTCTCTTGATAATTATTCATATTTTTGTTTCTTTTCCAATTACATGAATTAAACGTATGATATGACAAAGTCATATACTTGGAAAGTCTTTCAAACTAAGTATTGTTAGCAGTGAGAGATTGTTGATTATATTCACGCAGCTCAGCTAGGTCTTATTAGAGGGGTTTTTATGTTATGAGTGTTTATTCATATGTCATTTTGAGAATCTCTGCTATGTCTTGAACATTTCATGACTTCCACTAGCTAAAGAGCTGCTGATTTTCCAGACTTGTTATTTATAAAGCCCTATGAGATTTCAAATGACATTCAGTGGCAATTAGAAGAAGGTACATGGATCAAAAATTATGAATAATGGAGAGTAATTAGACATTGTGTAAAGCTTTAAAAATAAACCCCACCAATATTAGTCTAGTCAATATTTTTTGTTTACAGAAAAATTACATACTTCAAAAAACCCAACTTACAATTAGAGATATTTTCCTCAGGCAAATGAGCTATATACCAATAGTCAAAATAATTGCATATGGAATATGCCACCGAAACAGCATTTTCAGCATGAAAGAATAATTCAAGAACAACAAATTTTTTAAAAAAACACCGTTACGAGTGGTTCATTGTAATCAGTGAGTCAAGTATTCACCTAGCACCACTGATGCTGACAATTAGTTTTTTGGGTTTTTTTGCATCTAGTGCTTTTAGCAAGATTCACTTAATCAAGAAGTTTATCTAGATACAAATTTGTTTACCCTCTTGGTTTAGCTTGCAACTTACGTTTATGATCACAAGATCTTAATTCTTTCATTTTGAAAACACTGTAATAATGACTGTATGGCTTAAATAAGTACATGAATATACTAAATACATACAGAAATAAAAATTAAACATCAGTTTACACTCTTACACTCCTACACTTAAAGTAAGTGATAATAGGTATATATCCCAGGATGTGATTGATCTTTAACTATTTTTGCCACAGATTAGAGTAAAAATCAATACAGATTTGCATGAACAAAGCAAGGTATGTCTTGATTAAGAACCAGGAGTTGCTCTCTTTAATTATTCTTGGAAATAGCATGACTATGCATGACAGATTTAGGCTCATTACCAGATCCACTAATGTAAAATTTTATTATTTAATCAATGGTAAAACAGAAGAGTAATCCTTTAACATGAAGAGATTTCTTCTCTTTTGCTTATAAATTATCTTCTCTTTTCTCCCTGTTCCCTGAAAAACGATGTTCAGGTTAAAAATGAGTTGCCTATTGTGGAATAATTGAAATATCTGTTGAATTTTTCATTGTTGTATATAATTAAATTTAATTAAACATGTTTTTTAAATTCAGAATCAAAAATATTGAATAAAATATTTTGACTCTAAAAAAATCAAATTTTTCCTGTGGATTAATAGAACTCAATTTTTTATGTTGACTGTGTTGTACCAAGTAAACTTTGTCCAGTGCATATTGCCAGTTCATAACCTGCAGCACTTTTCAGAATAGATAATTTTCATGTCTGTAATTCTTCTAGCAACCCTCCTTCAGAATGCATCATCTCTTCAGTAAGAGTGTAAAAACATTTCCTGTACTTAGCCAAATTGCTTACAGCAGGCGTACAACAGTGGTTGTAATCTCGACGTCTCAAAATGCAACCTTTGAGTTTATATAGAGCTTCTCACAAATAATCACCTTTTATGATCAAGAGTGTTGTGGTTTCCTTTATAAGAAAGCAATTTATGCAATTCAAGAAACTGAAGTGAAAATGAGCTTCTTTTAAAAGAAGCACATTGTTTTCAGGCCACAAAAGAAATAGAATTTGAAAGTCAATCTTCTTTTTCCTTGTTGTAATATCATTAATGCTTCTTTTGCTAGCAACTGGAATTGTAGACTGAGAAACAAAATAAAAGAAGTTGAAAAAACCAGTTTCCTGATAAGTCATCCTTCTCCAAATCCTAATGTTTCAAAGGCAAAAATAACTTTTCCAGGCGCACTATATTCTTCTTTTGCTGAGTGACTCTCACGCATATTAGGCAGGATAAGTGATATTTCATTAAGAGATAACACTTTAATTTGAAAGAGAAATTAGAAGAATAGAAAACAGAGAGGTCTGACCACCACCCTGGTTACTTGACATTTTCCCATCCTATCACCCAGCAAAATTCCAAGTAAGATGCTATGTTGGTTTCTGAAAGTAGGATTTATATTACTGTGAGAAGAGCTTAGGGCCAGTCCTGTAGCTTGGATCTGTAAGACTACATCTATAAATCTGCTTCAGTAAAATAGCAGCAAGGAGGAGGTGTTGTTAGACAGTGCTCCTGGCATGGTTCTGGTGCAGACATAGTGACTTACCTTGTTCCAAGACAGCATCAAATGGACCTGGTAATGGCAGCCTTTCTGTAGCCAGGCTACTGTGGAGGAAGGGAATTTAGCTGTCACGTTCCAGTATCATCTGGCTGCATAGTAAACAACAGCCTCCAGTCTATACTATTTAGCAACATAACTATAACTTTCACCCCTGGCATGCGCCTGCAGTTTTGAACTGATGGGCTCTGCCCAGCTCCCATTCAGCTCCCATCTTACCCAACATAAACGAACTTTTCTTACACTTTGCCATCCCTCAGACACAGCAAAGTGAATTTTATTTTCACCTGAAGAGGTATACAGTTCTCAAAGGACAAAACAAAACCCACAAAGGAAAGAAAAAAAATCCACTTTGGAAATGTTGTACTTGATTATTCTCCCTGGGCAAGCAGGAGCATAGATGCAAGGTATGTTTCTTTCCCTTGAGAAGTCCCTACCGGAAGCTCTATCAACAGAAGTATTATTGTGAAACCAGCTCATATAACAGCTGATATTTCTAAGGGTCCAGAATGTTAAAGAGAGAGCTCAGCCTTGTCTCCTTCCTTAAAAAGAAAAAAAAAAAAAAGAAGGAAAATCATGTTAGTTTTGTACTGACTTGCACCTGTCAGAAAAGGGTAATTTCTCCTTGCTAGCTAATTTAACTTACTCTTTCAAAATCAAAACAGTAAGACATCTAATTTTTGGGTCTGTAAAGTTCGCATTTAGTATTTCACGGTTTTCTCTTCTCAGGCATGATTCTTATCAAAGAAGAAATATATCACGTATCTTGTGGCTATGTAAATGTGTGCTATTTCTTAATTGTATTTAGACTCGACAAGCAGTCACATATTTAAAACTTAATTCTCCCAACATCGGCATAAACAAATGTAGGAAATGTAACTGGGTGATATAAGGAGGTATTCTTAACAGGATTATTCTCTTAAGAAGCTAATATATGTTACATGAGACAGAAGAGGGTGTATGAAATGACTAATTTTCAGAGTTTGAAGGTTTAAAAATAAAATTACCCGGCTATCCTCAGGCTTCATGAATAAAGACAAATAACTGATAAAGTAGCAAAGTTTCAGAAAAGTGACTACATTAATTTAAAGATTTCACGAAGTGCAATGAATTGACTTTCTTCACAGTAAATAGAATTTGTAAGTTGTAATCTGACAAATGCTCTTATAAAAACTAGAGGAAGATTTAAATATCAAATAATATCTATTTTATGGTATCTTAAAATACATAAAAGCAATAGCACAACCTTTACAATTTTTTAGGTAATGATAGCTTATTAGGGAAAAACTGCTATTTTCTTAATCACATCTTCACTTGCTGCAACAGTGTTAAGGAGCTTGTTTAATATTGCCACAAAGCAGTTCAAATAAATCACAGCAGAAGAGATGACCATATCCGTGGCTCGACAGGGCTCGGATTTTGCATGAGGACATATCTTGCCCAGCTGATACACATGGTGGGAGTACAGGAGTTAATAATCAAAATTTTAGGCAAAAAGTCTTCCATTAGAACAATCCTTCTATTAAATAGTGGCTCTCTATTTCTTTTTTCAGTGAGTTTATGTCATAACATATCAGAATAGATGCAATCCAGCCCTCATGCTGATTTAACTCCCTGTGAATGCAACCAGAAAGTTGCACAGAAGTGCCACCAGGTCTTGCATGGTGCAGGCATTTCCTACTAGATGGGAAATAACTAAGGATCTCATTCTAAAAAAGCTATTTCTCTTCTTCTTTTCCCCTTCATTCCCTGAGTGTGGGTGTTGATTTGGACACACACAAGCAGGTTAAAGTGGGATGGCTGCATACTGTGCCTGTTTATGCACCAGCTCCTCTGACATTCATGCCACCTCTATGGCAACAAGTGAACCGTGTGTGTAGCTCCTGGCTGTCAGCCCACACAATTAAATCAAAGCTTCTTATGGGCTGTATGAACACACCATTCTGCAGGCTGAAGAGTTGCAGAGGCTGCTTTCTGTACAATGAAATGTTTCTGCTGAAAGACAACTTAGTCTAATAGTTTCTGGACAGATTGAAATCTCCCATCATTATCTGAAGTCCTTTAGAAATAAGTTCTCCATCCTGTCAATACTGATACTCACAAGGGTAAAACAAATGTTGGCTGCATTTTTTTAGCAGTTTTTTTAGATCTGGTGGTCTGACTGGAAGAAGCAGGGTATGACATATAAAGTTTTTTGGTTTCATCTCTCACAATTTACAAGAGCGATATCCAAATCTAGTTTGTGTTGGCACAGAAATACATTACTTGAAAGCAAACCTGCTCCCACTGAGACTATTAAAAATTCTACAGTATAGGGAATAACTCAGAAATGACATTTACTCCTTCAATAGTATGCTAAAGAAATTGCAATATGAGGGATAAAAACAACTTTGAAAAAGTCAAAGAAATGACTATGGAATTGCTTTGGTGTTTTTGGCCCATGTTGCAGATTCCCCCTGTAGAAGAAAATGCTGATTTTTTAAAAAGCTAGTAGTTAATTTAAGGAAATTGGGTTTCAATTTTCACAGCACACTATTTCAGAATTATTTCTGTAAGGTTCCCTTCACAATTTATTTTTGCAAAAATTAATTTTGACATGAAAATAATATAAAGAGGAGGTGTCTCTCTGATATGTTTTGGGAGCTGTTTATTACACTGTGTAACGCAAAAATTGTTCATGAAGTGATCTGATATCACGTATAACAGCAGTGCAAAAATACTTAAGATGGGTAAACTACATTTTGTTTGTTGAAGGTAAAGGTACAAATCAGATTTGGTGAAAAATGAGCCTATTCTCTTGTTTTGTCATCTGGTTTATTTTTATACTATTTATTGCTTGATCTGTGTCTGCTGTTTCAAAATTATGTTATTTTAATTAAGCAGAACTGCTCAGCCTTTCTCACACACCTTAGACCAAAAATAATTGAGGATAGCATGATGACAGCAGAATGTTTTTTGAAAATACTCTCATGAATGGTTTTCCTTTAGTAAGATTTTTTGATCATTACTATATTATAGCACTAAGCATATGGAGATGTGTTAGTGAGAAATTTGCTCTTGTGCTGAAGACTTAAACAAATATACTCAGTTATCAAGGCTGGTCAGGGTGTAGTGAATCATCTGACTGGAGAAAAGGTCTAACCAGCATGGGAATTATGCATCTTTTTTTTTTTTTTTCTTTTTTTAGGTCTAATTTCTCTCTAGTGAGAGCAGTCACACGACACATGAAATCTTTAGACTACTCCCTGTTTTCTCTGTGGAAATTCAGTTTCTGTATCTCTGATCACTGAACTATTAGTCACCCTGACAAACAGGGTAGAGAAAGAGGTTCCTAGTTTCTTTTTTTTAACTGGATCCCATTTTGAACAGACTAACTGAACCTTATTAAATGAAAGGAAGAGAAAACAGTTAGACAACAACTAGGACATTGACCTGGGAAGTATGAGAGAGATTATTTTCAATCCCTGCCTCACAGGCCAAAGGAAAGATTTTAACTTTCTCTCCTTTCTAAGTTGCTCCAGCCACTAGAAGACTGTGTATTTGTCTTTGGCATGTATTGTGGGAAAACTGCTAGAGGCATCTGGGGCTGAGAGAAGCTCAGGGTGATGAACCCAAACCTTCGAATGGAGAAGAGATCAGAGGGGAAAACTCCTCTTAATCCTTTCTATGGTTCTTGAGGTTCCCTACCAAACCTGTCTATCCCATCTGTCCTTTTGCAGGCACTGCATGATAAGCCCTGACTAGAAAAAGACTAGGTTTTTCTGATGCTAGTAGAGATACCAGTAAATTGCTGTCTTTTTCTGGGTTGCTTGATGGCATCCGTATGTTGTTTAATTGAAACAGAATGTATGTGCTTTTCCAGTACTATTTTCAAAAAGAGAAACTGAAGACAAAATTGCCATTTGTTATATTGTTTGTTTTATGGACAGACAAAGTTAGGGTTATTAGACATGCTCCTGCAGTATGCCATTTTTGTGCCACGCTTCGTTAGTTTACAAAATAATAAGGAGACTGCCAAGGAGGAACAGAGGTATGGAAACACAGTTTTGGCTTTTGTGGTGCTCCCAAGGAAGACACAGAAAGAAGCCAAACAAGTCAGGGATGATAATGGATTTCTTGCAGCAACTTACATTTTCACTTGTCAAGAGTACTCCAAATTGAGCTCTTGACTGAGCACAGCTGATCCTTTTTGGACCACCTCCTGAATCCAGGAGCACCTCTTCAGGAACACCTCAGCCAGCCCTAGGGCAGATCAACACACACACATCCATATGGCACTATGCAGTCAGAAAGATTTTAGTCAGAAAACTGCGTCCTTGCCAGCTGACTGTTCTTGCCAGTGACGATGATGCTCTGGGATGCAGTCAGTGCTACAAGTTTGTGGTGTTTGCCTGGTCTCTGCTAACACAGGACTTGTCCTGCCCTGCAACTTGATGTGGGCACCTGCCAGAGGGGAGTGCTGGGTGCTAACCCCACCTGAAGAAACACAATGATGATTCTTGGTGTGGGAGATAATCTCAATGCAGCATAGATTAAAGGCACAATGTCCCATGATATATGTTAGCTCAAGCATTATGCTGATGCGGAGGGAGTGGACAGAGAAGTATTTAAAAGATAAACCTCACATTAATCCTGAGGCTTTTAAGACTGGATGAAATCAGATATGCTTTAAACTTTACATCTTACTTTATTTCTCATCTTATGTTCTCATACAGGGGACTCAATTGTCTTAATAGTCTTTTCCAACCTAAATGGTTCTGTGGTTCTATGTTCCATGATAATTAAATCTATACGTTAAATATCAAAATGTTGTCATGGAGAAGGTGTTGTACTGAAAGACACTATAGAAGTCTGTCAAGGTCACCAAACTTGCCAAGGCAGTTTAAACATCAGCAATGAGCACTTTGGGGAGAAGAAAATCAAAGGTCCTGAAGAGCTCACTAACCTATCAGAACAAAAACTAATAATGTCTGGAAGTTAAACTGTAACCCAGCTAAAACTTGGGTACTGCCCGTTTAAATGATGAACTGGAATTTAGAAACCACATTTAGAGAAGGCAGTTCTCCCTCTCCTGCCATCTCCAGATCACATCCAGATGCCTTACTGGGATCTGCTCTGTCTCAATACAATTATCAATCTTGATACAGGGACAGGAAACATAAATCAAGTTTCTTGTATATGGGATATCTCATGGGGTAGTAGGAAAAACACCAGCAGTCTTGAGCCACACAGCTGCAGCCTCAGTGGTTGCGAGTGGCTGGAGTGAGGTGCAAGCTTGTGAGAAAATTGTGAGAACCCAAATCCAGCCAGGTGTGACGATGGGCATGGTTATGTCACGGTGCACAACACACAGACAGATACTCAAGCCAACAGTCAGCCTTGCTGAGAGAAAGTCGGCAGCTACCTTTGACTGCCTGGGTCAGAGTGCCACAGTTACACTCTTTCAGGGGAAAAGGTAGTAATTTTGGGCTGTGCTGCACTCATGTACTTGGTGACTGGCTTTTTTAGAAATGTCTTCAAATTCCTGATATACTTTAAAAAATGAGTAAAACTCAGCTTGAATTTATATTGTGTATGACATAAATAGAGACTGGAAAACCAATTCATCCAGCAATAAGTGAAAGTCCTCTGATTATTTTTCATATCGAGTTGGCAGACTAAATTTTACCCACAACTCCATATGCATTTATAGAGTCGTTGCAAGTATTGATGGCTAAGGGGAGAAAGAGACTGGATGTAGTGCAACTCAGAACCATTTCCTCTCTGTGTTATAACCAATGGATGCACACAGAGAATGCATTTTAACTAGGAGAGCGATATACTCTTGGATCAGTAAATTAATATCTGATTGTTTTTTAATGCAAACTGCAGTGTGTGCTTATGAGATTAATCAAAAGATGAAGTAGTTTTAATAGTCATTTAGGAAATGCTACATTAATCACATATTTTTATTTACATTACAAAAAGAAATTGTCAGAGAGGCCTGACTTCAGACATTAAGTTGGAATTCCATATATTTTTTGCTAACAGTCTAATAAAAATATCAAAATTTGTTCTTTTGTTTTGCTGTTGTCCCACACCAGTCTATTTCTTCAAGGCAGTACCTAGTTGATATACTTGATACTTTATATTTGAGTCAATATTTTTGGTTCTATTTAGCATTTGAAATCAAATATTCAGAGACTTGACCTATTCTTCTGGGCAAAATTACTGCTTCAGATGCCTCTACTAAAATATTAATGAAAATATAACATTTTTTATAACTATGACTTTAGTCTGCACTTTTGATTCTAATTAAAAACAGTAAATCTGCCAGAAAAATCTAATTGTATACTTTCAGAGTCATCATAAATGGGAACATTTAATACCTCAATATTGTTTTGAAGAAATTCAGCTTTAAAATAGGATGTAGTACCATTCACCATCACATGATGGTGATTTGTGTTTCATAGTTTAAAGAACCAAATATTGGGAAATTTGCAGTGAAAATCACTCCAGAAAAAGGAGAGCAAGCATTTTAAGATATCCCTATATATTTGGTAAGGTGGAGATTACTGTCAGTCACCCTCATACACACCCAAACCTTTCTCTACTAGCTATTTGCAGAAACAACATCCACAATTGTGATATTTTTATGGTCAGGAGACAATTGATCAAAGGCTGGGAACAGGACTTATCTCTGATTATGTAGGGCTGGTATTAAACTCATGAGATTAAGGCATGGACCCTTCTGCCATCAGGTGTGGAAGCAGACACCAGGGCTCACCACCTCCTGGGAACTGCCTCTCAAGGAAAGTTTTGAACATTACATTAAGACTTCAGGTTTTCCGTTGCCTACATTTTCTCTTGGGTTCTGTGAATCATAAAATCATGGGAAAAAAAATCAGGTTGTAAGGGAGCTCTGAAGGTCTCAAAGCCAGACCAACTTTTAAGCTGGGTCGGGTTGCTTAAGGCTGGGCCTGGCCACCTTTTTTTTGAGCATCTCTTTAGGATGGGGCTTCCACAACCACTCTGGACAACTGACTTTGGTGTTTGAGCATCTTCACTGTGAACATATTTTTCAACACATGCAATTGAAATTTCTCTTGTTATAACTTGCGTCCATTGCCTCTTACTTTATTAGAGAAGAGACCTTTGTGGAGCATCAGAGTACAGAAGAGTATGGCTCCACCTTTTCTACAGCTACCTTTCTGGCAGATGAAGGTAGCAGTTAGGTGTCCCTGACGTCACCTCTCCTTCAGGTTGAACCAGCCCAGGTCCCTCAGGTTCTTCGCACAGGTCAGGTGCTCCAGCCCCAACAAGTGTGGGGTCCTTCTGTCAAACTCGCTCTATATTTTTGTTTTTTCTTGCACTTTATGGCCCACAAATAAACCCAGTAGGACAGATACAAACCCATAACTGCTAAATAGAGATGAAGAGTCATTCCCTCGATGCCCTGACTGCATTCTTGCTAATACCTTATGAAGCTGACCTTCTTCCTCACAAGGGCACACTGTTGACTCAAGGTTCCATTTGTTGCCCATCAGGACAACAGTTCATAGGTCCTTTTCTGCCAAGTGACTTCTAGCCAGTTAGTGCAGAGTCTGTGCTGTCGCACAGGCTTATTCCATTCAGGGGCTTACATTTGTCATTTGCTGAACTTCATGAGGTTCCTGACAGTCTATTCTTCCAGCCTGTTGATGTCTCTTCACATAACAACTTTGCCCTTTGGTGTATCAACTGCTATCCCCGTTTCATGCCATTCATGATCTTGTTGACTGTGCATTCCACCTCATCGTCCCAGTGAAAACACTGAACAGTACGGGCCCCAATATCAACTACTGAGGAACAGCAGCCACTTGGTAGACCTCAAGTGAGTTATTGCTACTTTTGAGGCACATTCACTTATTGTAGCCTCCCTATCCAGTATATACCTCCTGAGTTTGGCTACAAGGAATTTTGCATTCTTCCACATAAGGAAGTCTGGCTTCAAGAGAAATGATCAAAATTGCATCTTTCCTCCTTTAATTTCTCCTGTTTCATTCTGTCTTTAGTGCAGATCTGTTACTGCAGGTGATGTAGCCTCGTGGGTTTATATAAAGGTGACTGGTGACATAGATTTTTGCTATAATTTTTGAATGAAAGAGACTGTAATTCTGTGCTGTTGCTGTGAATCCAGGGAGGTCTAAGTATGCTTATGGTAGTAAAGACATCTGCTTGCTGTGCTATATTTGAACTGCACTGAGGCTTTCCCACACATTGAACATGGCTTTGATGCTCAGGCATTTTCTCTCTCTGATAATTTATGTCTGTGCATGGATTCCTACTGTGCCTAAAAACACATTGGGTAACACATACTGTTGGACCCAGCATGTTGTCGGTTTTCCATCAACCCTCTTCCTTCCCTTTTATCAGAGATAGAGATGGGAATGTACCCCAAAAATGTGGACCTTGTGCTACAATGCAAGTGGAGACCTCAGTGATTTCCCTAAGAAAATTGCTTTAAAAGTTTTCCAGCACAGGAGCACCACAACAGGTAGTTTGGGATTTGACCAAGCAGACTGGCGGTCTGCCTGGAAGCCATTGTATGTTCATTTCCCCCCCAAATCTGGGTTTTATTTCCACAGGTGGAAAAGGGAGTGAGATGGGAGGGAAAGAATGTGATACACACCCAAGCCAGAAAGCCAATATGCACACCAAGATTGGCTGCTACAGGTACAGTTAATATTGGGCAAGGGGATATTCTGCAGATCACGTTTTGTTTTCCTGAGTTTTAGCATGGGACTTTACACATGATATACGGCCCACATGCTGGAGACTGCCACTCTAGGAATTAATCCAGCATTTCTGCAGTTATAAACTAATTACTAAACTTGTTCTCAGCAGCTGGAGAGAGACCAAGTTTTGTATCTTTGTTTTCTACCATATTTTTCCACATTTTTTTCAAAACAGAATAATCCAATGATCTAATTAGGCCATGAAAAGTTCAATTTTCAGAGGCATTTAGGACCCACTGCCCAGGATGTTCTAGGGCACTGGCTTGAGCTATAAGGATGGAGAAAGGGATTTGAACCAGGATTTTCCATTTTGATGCTCATCCACTATGATCTTAGGGAGGTGTAGGGGCATCAAGTTTTCCCTTGAGGTATGGTTAAGCTAAAGGATCAAGCCGTATTGGTAGGGAAGATATACCCCAAACTGGTTTCAGTATTCTATCCTTGCCAGGTTTTTGGGGTCTGCATATACCACTGTGAGGAACTTAAGTTGACCGGAAATTCAGTAGCAGAAATTGACGAGCTGAAGATATTTAACCTCATAGGGTGGAAGAGGAGGATCTGATACAAATCCTCTGTGGGTTGTTAAACCTCCAAAAACTCCCTTTTTCTATCATTGTTTGACGTGGAGGAGCCAACAAGACTGAAGACAGTTTATGTTTCTTCTGCTGCTGAGAATACACATATATCATACCCTGTAAATCCCCAAAATGCTGCTGCAGTTGCTGAATGTAGATTGCAATCATTTCAATAATTAAACCACAGAATTATTAAATGACTTGAGAGACTCCAGTATGAGTAATTTTAATGTCTTAAGATAAAAAGCCCTCTTAAAAAAATATGTGAAATAGTAAGACTTTTTCTCAGAAGTACAAGTTGTACAAGTCAAGAGGGCTGAGTGTAGAACAGTTTGAAAAAGAAAAAGCCAGACATTGGTTTTATCCTAACTTACTTTCAAAGTCTGGGCTTTTGGGCACACTATACTGTGCTCAGCCTCTTTTACCTTTATTGGTTTTATTACTGTTTTCATGATGTCAATTTTTCTGCTGGTGCCTTTTGTTTGTTTGTTTGTTTGTTTTTATATAACTCTTGAAGAAGATTTAAAAAAAAATACAGGTCACAAATGTAATCATGAGGCTAGCAGTTAGGATATTCAGACTAGACGTTCCTCCTTGTGTGTTTATTTTTCTAAACCAGGCCTAATGTTGGCTTTTGCAGCACAGTCTACTAATCAAATAGAAAGTCACAGTATGCTTTTTGGGGTATCCACACATGCTTAATCTGGTCTGCCTTTTTTACTTTGACATAAAGACCCCTTTGGAGAAAACTATTTTTTAAAGCTATTTGTTGCTTTTCTTTTATTTATGTTCACAGATAAAAAAGCATTATGAGGAAAAATCACTGTTGCTCTAAATTGTTTTGCTTTGTGTCATGAACAAGACTGTATCATGATGTCCAAAGTCAGTCTCATCTGTGTGCTTGTAGCAAGGTATCAGCCCCTCATGGCTCCCATATCTGAGCACTGACACTCTTGCTGGTTGCAGACTTTCTTTTAATTGAACAACATCAGCAATTCTCCAAAAGCCTATTAAATAGAGCTGTTCTCTCCCTGACTGACATGAAATTTGCTGTGTTTGGCTCAGCAGGAAGTGGTTTTTTCCGTGTCTTTTGAGGTACTTTCACAAAGCTCATGGTTTGTTCATTAGGACAGCATTATGGCTCATAGGTACAGTTAATTAGCACTTATGAATAAAAGAAAAGTAGGAAGAAAAATTAGAGGAGTAAGAATAACAAAAATGAACTGAAAAAAAACAATGTAGGTCTATAGGAGCAAAACAATCAAAAATTAATAAAAAAATATATTGATGTTGTAGGTTTCACAGTGATTTTTCATTCCCACTCTGCCTAACATAAAGCAAACATATGTGTGTGCATGTCTTTCTGACAGGTGTCTCTCTTGTTCCAAGCAGCCAGGAAACAGAGGAGTACTTCAATAGGGAGAATAGAGTAACTGAGCGTGGGTGTCATTGATGCTACCATGAAACTTCTAAAACCAGCTGAAGAAGGGTCACTAGTTTCACTTTACTTTGTTCCCTGTGGCTGCACCTCAGTTAGATTTTTTTTGTATAACTGTATTATAAAAAGTTTAAATGCATGAACTGTGCTGCAGACAGGCTGCCCTCTTGATGGCTAAATACAGGCACAAAAAATCTTCCTGGAAAAAAGCTACAGTCTTTCAAACAATCCACTCACTTTTTGAAGATAAATACATTTCAAGTGAGGCTTCTAGAAGGTAAGAAATTAGGTGTAGCATATAATGAAATATTATACCATGGTATGAAAAATACACAGATGGGCTGAATAAAGCTAAGCATCACTTTGGGCATTACTGACATTTTGAGCCTTTTGAGTGCTTGCAATTCTATTTGTATTCTTTTAAGAAGGAGCATTGTTTCCATGACTACGTACAAGCATGATCAGTAGGCTCAAAACAGCCAATTCATCTTCTTTATCCATAAATCAATACACTTTATGTTGTCTAAGAGAATGACTCAGTGACAGAAGAAATCCACATCAGCTATTGTGGCATCTCAGTGATTGTGGGATAAGTCAAGGCAGAAAGAACATGGAGCCGTGGCAAACTTTGCTCTTCCTGTCAGAGCAGAAAGCTGTGGGTCTCTTCTGACCTTTTTTATTTCCTTTGAATAATGCCAGCTAGTAATTTCAGAGAAGAAAATCTTCCTGTGAGCCAACAGTAGGTCACTACTGCCTCCTTCAATTCATTTATGCTGGCATTCACACCCTCCTGACATGCCTAACCCTCTTGTGCTACTCTTTAATAGTAAAATCCTTGTCCTGAGAGACGTTTGCCTGGAAGATCAGGTCCCAAGACCTATTTCCAGATTGTGCCCTAGCTGTCAGTGGTGATTTTTTCCCCCTGATACTGGATTTTATGGCAGTTCTGTGAAGTTCATAATTTCCTGTCAAAGTAAGTCTTGTTGGTAGTCTGTTGGGTAAGGAGGGGAATCAAGATTCTCATTTTTAGTATTAGGTAGAAGAGGAAAATGCAACCAGGATCCTGTATGACAAGTCAGATGATCCAGGACTGGGTGACAGGAAACAAACATCAGGCTGGGACTGAAATAACTGAAGAGCCAAAGGTTTTCTTTGCTGGAAGAAATAATTCCATGGAGATATAGACTTTGTGCTCTCTTTCCCTGACAGCATTTCTTTGCTCCCAAGCTGAGTCAGATTCAAAGCTTGTCAAATAAATTAAACAAATCCAGTATAGTTCATGGCTTTCCCTTCACAAAATTCACTTCATAAATAGCCCATGTTTTTTCTTGAATCATTATGCCAGCTGTATAATTAGGAAAGAAAAAGGATATTTCATGCAAATTTCATCAAATACACTATTTTAGCTATAACATGAGCCCAAAAGTTGCTCTGAGGTTTTTCCTTCGAATTCTCAGTTTTCATCTGGCCCCTGCCAGAATCCTGCCCCACTGAGAGGTTCATGCATATCTCTCTGCCTTGACTCTCTCACAGACCTAGAGCTGCCTTTCTTATCAGATGAAAATATTTCTACCTTCTCCTGCCTAAGAAGAAAATCTCATCTTTACACTTGGGCAACAGTCTTCCTAATTATCTCAGAAAGTCTCAGATGTTCCATTCCTGTGTACAAGAAAACTCCAGCTCCACCACAGCACTGCAATTTCATGTGAAGATTTGTTTCTTAGGCAGCAGTGACAGCACACAAGTACACGTATGGTGACATGACAAAAGCTTTGTGGCTGATTAACACCCTCCTGCAAGTCCTCACTTTGGGAATGTTTTGATCATGTTTATCTTTCTGAGCACCAGCAGCGACAGACCTAGGGTAGAAATTTCATCTGCAGAAAGATTTAAATTTGGGCTCTTCGAAAAAGACAAACCTGGTGTCAAAGTTGGCATGTTTAAGAAAGTGTGTAGAGTGATAACAACAAAAGCCACCGGGAAGATGGCGAAAAGAGGCATCTTCCATCTAACATATAAGTGCACAAGTTTGCACAGCTTGGAAAACAATCTGGAGGGACAAACACTCCAGTGGGATCAGGGGGTTGTGGCAGCACTGCAGGACTAGGAAGGTGCTGGGACCACCTGCGCTTGTGGGTAACTACTCTGCAAGTAAGACAGCAAGCAAAAAAGAGGAGAAATTCTCTCTATGCAAAGAAGCAATTCAGAGGTGCAAAGCATTTCCACGGCACAGAAGATGGGCTGGGTACAGGCTTATAAGTCACAGTCAAAGGAGAGACTGGTGAGGGTGGAATCACAGTGGGACCTGATCAGGGTGAGGGCAAACACCAAGACTTCTTTAAACAGTTTAAGCCTCCGTATCACAGACCCTTGTTCTTTGGCACATTTTTGCCTCCTTTCATTTGCTGGAAGGATGCAGGTGATGAAGATTTCTGGTAGTGTCAGAGAGAACTTCTTGATACAGGTAGTGGGTGGACCAAGCAGGGTAATGCTCTCCAGCATCTGCTATTCATCAAAAAAGGAGGAGCCCAGTAGGGATGTGATAGTTGGTGATATCCATGGTTGTAGTGACCACACAATAAGGGGGTCCAGATTCTGTGAGGGGTGAGAAAGGAGTGCAGCACCGAACACACCTTGGACTCCAGGCAAGCAGACTGCTGCACCTTCAGGGAATTGTTAGATGGGATCCCATGGGGCAGGTGGGAGTAACAGGACCTGGATTGGCTAAATAGGAGAATCATGGCAGAGCCCCAGCACAGAACAGCAGCATAGAGGAGGTGGAAGGAGAGATAGGCTAAAATACAAGACAGCAATAATAGGAAAGAGAGTATTTATTAGAAATATTCTCTTTTCTCAAGGGAAGAGGGTATTTATAAGAATCTAGGGGAAAAAAAACACAAAGAAGTCACATACCAGTGTATCTTCAGGCAGAATTATTGGAAAAATATTACCTGAGGGAAATCAAGTTCTCCCTATATCTCTCAAGACACAGATGACATATGGAAGCCCCTCTAATAATTTTTGGCCTGAGACACCTGTGTGGAAAATCCAGAATGCTTTCAATAGTAATTAAAAAAACTCCAACAAACAATCAACATTTTCAAATTAGCTCTTTGAGAAAGGTTTTATAGTTAGCAGGGTGACACAGCCAATTTCTGTTTGAAAGAGAGACCTGTGATGGTGTCTTTTCAATTTTCCATGACTTTCAAACTAATCAAACCTGCTTTGCTCCTTCATGAACCTAACAGAGGTGCAAAACCAGTGCAGCCATATATTATCAATCAAGTTGAAAACAAACAAAAAAAATTTCCAAATCTTGAACTTACAGGACAACTGATTTCTAGGTAGAACTTTGCCTGAGGCATGGGGCTATGCATAAAAAGTGGGGAAATTCTAAACACAGGGCAAGTCGTATAATCATGGAAGATAATGATGGAGGGGCTTGGTCTTGTCTCTCCATCACCTGGTTTCCTTTCTTTTCCCAAGCACTGATTAGTCCAAGTGTCCCTATGGCCTATAATAAAACTGCAGAAGTGGATGTAGCACTGCTCTCACAGGCTATATCATGTGGCTGTTTTTTCCTGAGATTTCGAGGCACATTGAAATCTACTTGGCATATGTCTTTGGCAACCTCCCAACAGATGCTTATCAGTTTGGAAATATCCAACTTGCCAAATTTCAATATTTGTCAGTGTTCCTTTCTGTACCTGGAGGAATCCTGTACTCGGGGAGGTTGAAAAAATTGAAGCACCTGAAAATGCTGCTTTGGTCTATTATTCTAATTCCACCCATTCAAAATGTCCCTCTTGCTCTGACAAACACATAGGCTGCATTCAGCCAGGAAGTGGCAGCGACAGGGAAGACAGGCAGGCTGAAGGATGGCAAGTATCAGCATAGAGGGAATCAGCAGGGGAAAGGAATGAAGATTAGAACGAGCTATGTTTTATGCACTAGGTACTGAGAATGATAAACAAACTTCCTTTATCAAACCCTAAAGTCTGAGAGTCTTACAATGCAGATCCCTATATTGTTACCCAGGTAGTTGAAGAGGAAGAAACAAGACCCCTAGTCAGCCTCTGAACATAGCAGCTGGTCCCTATAACATTATTGTGCATTGGCATTACTGTTGTTAGAGGAAGAAGCCTTACGAAATGACTTGAGACTGGAGTTCTGGCTGTGTGGTAGGAGTGGCTTCCTGTCTCTACCAAAACAAATGAGGCAGGAATGTGACCAAAACCCGGATGTTCTATATGCAGCATGTAACCTTACCGAGCCAAATGTCTTTGCTTCTGAACCAGCAGAGCTGTTCTGATAAAGTCTCATAATGGGAACACGGACTGCAGGAATCTGTCCTCAGTACAGCTGGCTTCACATAAAACTAGCATGTGACAGGCAAAAGCATGAAAGGACAAAGACAAGGGCAAAATGTAAGCTAGCAGAAGATACTGAAAAAGGGCTAGTGTTCATAGCTTCTCCAAATCTCACGTTAAAAATATTAATCAATTTTTTATTTTACTGAAGTAGAGAGAAACACTGAAAGCACTGAAAATACATTGATTTTTAGTCATGTGAAAGGGAAATTCTCTTCTCTTCTTCATCCACTAGTCACTGAGTTCATGCACTACCCTGGGAACAAGATGGCAATCTATCTACACTGGTAAAACACATTCTCTTCTGCATCCCAGATCATGTGATGTGTCAGACGATGGACCTGCCTCCATGACAGCTCAGCAAGTTCATCATCTTGCCCCTTCAGCTCAGGAGCTGTCTTTTCTGCTCCACTCCAGTGAAAATCAAGTTAGTTCAGATCACCCACTGAAAGGGTTCTACTGCAAAGTGGGTATTCTCTCCTCAGTCTCTCCAGGCATTCAGTCCCACATCTCTTAACAGCGAAGAAACTGTGCTACATGTTGTCTATTTGGATTGCAAACCCTGGGGAAATAACTTGCTTTGTGCTACCATAAGCCACTGACCACAAGCCACTGCTCTTACTCTCTGTACCAGACCCTTAAAGACTCTGCATTTCAAATGCCACAACACAGCTACGGCTTGAACAAGGCAGTTATTTAGGCTGAAAAGCCTTTGTTTCATCTGGATGTCGCATTTGAAATTTAGGACAGAAATGAAGTAGAGGTTGCTGCTCAGAAAAGTTCCAGCCAAGTAAGACCCTGCTTGCTGTGGTCTGTACCTAATTTCAGGCAGCATCAAGCCACTCATAGCAGTGTTTCAAGTGCAACTTGAAATGGGACACGGGCCCTCACAAGATCAGAAGATCAAGCCCAAGCTTGACAGTTGCAAACCAGTGAAGCTGGTTTCTTCTCTTTTTAAAGTCTAAGAATGATAAAGATTTAAACAAAAATGATGTTCTCCTTAAACTTAATTAATGCTCGCAGATTTTTGGTGAGAGATGCCAGCTTTACTAATGAATCAGACAAGCTCATCCACAGAAGAGCAAAATATGAAGCAGAAGAAAATCTCAGAGATCTGGCAAATTTTAAGTATTTATTTCATGTCCTTCATTACGGATTGTACAGAAAATAGTCCCTAAAATGTTTTTACACATCTGTTGAAAAAAAAACACACATTTTCACTTAAATACTGCATTTAATAAAAGGTAACCGCGTAATAGCCTGGCTACTTTTCATAGCTACCAGAATCCAAACACAAAATGGAAAGATATCTTAACACCAAGGACAGAACTGGAGTCTTCAAGGCTCATGTTACACACAGGCTCCCGCTAGAGCAATATCTCATTATTTCTTAGTTCAAACATCTGAACTTAAGGCTACTTTAGAAAGAGGTGGCAGCTTTTCCACTTTCAAATGAAGACTCTGGAGCGCACTGTTCTGAAGTCAGCAAAGTGTTCCTGATCTTCCCAAAAGCGAACAGTAATTCATTATAAACCAAGTTCAAGCACCACTTGTCAAACTCAGTACTCAGGCTGGTGTAGCCAGGAAGATACCAGATTTCAACTTAAGAAGTCAAACACTATTCTGCCATCACAGCTGGGCAAGTCAACCATTTAATCCTTCTCTGCTTTTGGTCATATTTGTACAGACTGCTGCTTGTTTTGGGAGGAAGCTGCTGCTGAGTATGTGCCCCTGCAATCTGAAGTAAAAACATTCCTGTAATAGACATAAAAGCAAAAAATCTGTGGTGGCTTTTTTGTTTGTTTCTGTTTATTGGGGGTTGTTATGACCCACTCCTGAAGGTAAGGGAAACTGAGGTTCCTGTTAATAGATCACCCCTGGGGCAGATTAGTGAAATGACATTGAATGACTGGTGTTCTTATATATATATATGGTTTATTTTAGAACAATTGGCAACGGAATTGCAAATTAGAACAAAATGCAATGGAAAGTATGGATGTAGCTGTTTTGGTTATTATCTGTAGAAATGTAACAATATAAAAGCCTAAAGATATCTATCACATAAGAAAATAAAGAAGGAAAGAGAAAGAAAGGATAACAGTAGATAGCAGAGAGGAAAGATACCACCACACATGGATCCAGCAATGAGTCCTGATTGCTTCTTACTCACAGTCTTGAGCTGCTGGGGGTTCTCCCAGGAAGTGAAGTTCAGTGGATTACTATACATTCAGGTTTAGGTGGGAACTACCAGGTACCTCCCCCGGAGGGGGAGTTTTACACTGTTTCAACACTGTGAATCATACTCAGTTCTCAGAGGAAGGCCCCAGAAATGAACCTGGGGGCACTTTGGGGTCTCTGATGGTTTATGACACTTTCTAAGACACGACAGATGCCTCTCCTGTCAGTGTAGTTCAGCCAGTTATGCCCCATCAGAAGGCATAAATACCTTCAGGCCTGCATGTGAATGTTTCAATACTTCCCCAGTGTGGGGAGTTTTTACACCTGAGCCAGTTATGTAAGGGAGGTCACTGGCATGATAAAAAGCAGCATGCCACCTCCACAGGATTTGTTTCTTACTGGACTTTTGCCTTATTCGGCTCAAAACCCAGCTTGCTGCTGAACAAACGTTGGTTTGTCATGGTCATTCTCCAGTGATGAGTGTGTACCCTCTGTCTTATGTGGATCAGACGTTTTGCCACCAC
This sequence comes from Oxyruncus cristatus, assembly GCA_013399855.1. Classification (NCBI taxonomy): domain Eukaryota; kingdom Metazoa; phylum Chordata; class Aves; order Passeriformes; family Cotingidae; genus Oxyruncus; species Oxyruncus cristatus. The sequence goes on along the minus strand of VXAY01003289.1, from coordinate 454,898 downwards.
ACACAAAAAACTCTCCTCTTCCCCTGTGGTTGGGGTGGTGCAAACCTGGCCTCAGCAAAGCACTTGTTGCCTTTGCAAATGTCCTTGACCGTTAACATTTCAGTCTCTCACAGAGGTTTTTGTGCGTCTCAGACTCTGACCTGCTGCTCAGCACATTATGGAAGACCTGTTCAAGTAAGTGATCACAAAACAGGAGTTCAATAGTTCATACAGAACATTGATCTGTCTTATCAGGCATCAGGACAAGGAAGACTTTTGTATATTCAGTTGTTGGCTAATGTAATGGTATTTATACTTAATAGTACATTTCTTGCTTTAAGACCCAAAGACATACTTGGTATGAAGGGACAAGGAGTCAAGTTTATGTTTTATGTTATCACCTTATGCAGCAACTGTCAGAAGAGAGATTGAAAAGGCTGAAGTTTGAAGATGAAGTCTGGAAAACAAACACTACTTTCTGCTACTATTAAGAAAGCTAAAGATTTTAGAGCATCCAACTCCCACTGAAGTCAGCAACCATTTGAATAGAACACAAGAAAAATGAAATAAAAAAAAGAATTTGCTTAGGTTTTACGCTGTAGTTACTTCAGTTTATAAAGTATGACATTAGAGTGGAATATTTCTACAAAATGGAGCCGGAAGAAGCAAGGTTATTAGAAGGAGCTGTCAGAAACAAAGAGCTTTGGGTAGAAATTTTTAAAAATTAAGAGGCTTTCAGACGTCATTTTCAGAGACTGAATTGCTTGCAACTAATGGCAGGAGAGGGAAGGCAGTAGAGAATACAATGTTTTGAACCTGATGGAAAACAGAAAGGGCACAGTGAAAATGAAGACAAATTCAGAAAGAGGGAATCAGCACACAGTGACAGATATAACAAGAAAGATCTGATGCAAATGGTTTATGTGAAATACTACCAAAAAAAAAAGAGACCGCTGCATAAAACCCACACAGTTTTATTGCTGCAATCAGTCTGAACTGCATGCTTAAGAGATGTGACGACAGTGAAAAATACAATTTCCCTTTTTATTCCAAAAGTTGTACCTTCCCTTAGCCTAACCAGCATAGAAAATAAGGCCAGAAAAATCACTACTGCAGTTCCAGGTCATTTGGCAGACTTGCACCTGCCAATATTAAATGAAGAATATTAAATTCAAACTTAGAACGTGTTCCTGAGAGGTCAGGCTAATTTCCTGCTCTCTCAAGGATAATCAGTAACATGGGATTTTGCAGGGTCATGCTGTCTTCTGAATAACACAACCCTTAGAAATACACCTTAAGAAAGTTACAAAAGCATCATGAAAAAGCAGCAGTGATACAATGCAATTCAAAACACTATTTGCTCTCTACGATCTGAGAAAGAAAAGAGTTTGATTGACAGCTGCTACAAAAGAAAGCTGTAGGGTTAAATCTTATCTGGGGAGAAGTGAAAGTCAGTAAGTGTGCAGCCCTATGCTTTATTAAAGCCCTTACTGCTATTCCTAGAAAAGCACGAATTGACTGAAAACAAACAAATGAAAAAACCTACCGACAGAGGAGAAAGGTAGAGCCTCGTTGCCTTGCAATTGCCACCAGACATGGGTGAAGGAGAAGAGGATGTATATCTAATGCTCCACACTCTTAGATTTTAATACTGACAGTAGAGCAATCTCAAGCTGCCTAGCCATCACAGCATCTAAATACAATTTTGAAAGCTTCATGCACTTTGTCTTCTCTCTACTTCCTCTGTTGTAGCACTGCTCATTAAGGTTTCATGGTAAGAAAATATAAGCGCTGGAAAAGGTACAGTAGAGTTGACAGTTACTAAATAAATGATAACAAGGTGACAATCTCAAATTGTGGCAATAGAAAGAGAGGACAGCAAGTGTAAAAATGGACCAACCTGACCAAAGAGCTCTTCAATTATCTCAACAGAGAAAAGCATGTAAGTAACGGAAATGAGGACAGATTGCCAAAGAAGTATTAAGTAAGAGTAACAATAAAACACAGAACCAAAAGAAGAAAACAAAATGAGCATCAGCTGACAGGAGTAAGAAGAGACTGCTCTGTTAGTGCACCAGCATTAAAAGAAAAAAAACAAGGGAAGTGTTAGTTACACAAGATGAAAGAAAAACAACTGACAGCTGATGACATTAGTAATGAACTGTTCAATATCTGTTTCCACTTCAGTATTCCCTAGCGATGGCAACTACAAGCAACTGTATCCACATCACTGACAAAGAAAGATCTCTGCCTAGTAAGAGAAGGAGTTAGAACATAAATTTCCTGAATTTTGATGTTCACAGGACCCCAAAGACTTATACTCTATCTGTTAAAAGTGGGTATTCTAACCTCATATTAATATTAAAATTATAAAATATATAAATATAAATTTATATTAATAAAATTATTTTAAAAGTAGCTTCAAAAGCAACTGTAGTAGTTGATGTGAGGATTGGCAAGCTGAAGTGTCTGTTTTTAAACAGAACAACAGGGAAGAACAGAAGCTGCAAAAACTTCTTGAGCAGAGTCACAACCATTAATTTTTAATCCTGAAAGTTTTTGTTTAACAAGTACTCAAACTATATTCATTTATGCTTTCCACAGTAACTGACACAAGTCTGCCAAGAACAAGTTATGTTAAAATCCTTTCTTCCACAGTAGTGAAACAAAAAGCAGTAAATCAAGTGTCTTTATCTTGACATGTGACTGTCACAGAGCATTCTTATAAGCAAGACAAACACAGCTCAGATTAAACTATTACTTTATGAATGCAGAGTTAGCTGGAGTTATTGGAAAGGAAAAAAATAAAGTTACAGTCTACTGTCAAGAGGGAAAGCGGTAAGGATGTTCTGTAGAAGTATGCCCTAGGATATGTTCCATCTAACCACCTGTATTACAAAATCAATAGGACAATATGGAGTTTGAGTGTCTCCTGGATCTACTGGAGGACAATATTCAAATTTAAAAAGTGATCTTGACAAGTTAAAAGGTTGTCTAGGAAAACACTGCATTTAATAGTGATAAGGCATCATTCAAAACTCAAGTCTGAATCCATCACTGCAGCAAACATGACCTCAAAGTTTTGACACCTTGAATAGTGCAAGATAGCAAAGGGCTTTAAAGTATTCTACTCTGTTTAACTGCCTCAACACTATTTACTTTTTTTTTCCTGACACAATAGCAATACAACCAGTGTAGAGCTTGTTGGATTAAAAAAAAAGGAGGAAAGAAAAAAATCCACTTCTCTTCCCAAAAGGGATTCCTGACTTACTTCAAATCTACAAATGTTCTCCATGTTTCATTAAACTCTCCAATTCAGAGAATCTTAAACAATTTAGAAGGGAAAAACACTGCCATCTCCTGGAGCAAGTGAAGCTGGGAGCTCTCCAAATGCCTGTATTCTGCTCTCTGTCTTCCATTGTTTTTTTTATGTACTGAAAAGTAACTTCAGGGACTTGAAACCATCAGATGTTGCATTGAGAAATAAAATGGAAAAGGCTACACTAGCATATGACTTACAGGATAAATCTGGTCTAGGTTCAGCAGCAACATGAATCAGGTCTACCCATCCACTCCACCAAATTCTACATGCGTTCTGAACAATTTCCTTTTCATCAGCCCTCCTCAACATGCACAAATCCTGAACAGAAATCTCTATAAAAGCAGTGGTGGGACCAGAAACCAACCATGACAGCTTATTCTCATTAAAAGTATAGCACCCTGCATGAAGTGAAGTTGTAGGTAACTCATGGCCTACAGTTTTCAAATCTTTCTGCTATCATCTTGCTTTTACTTCTGAAGGTCCCTATTCCTATCACTTGTTTTCATCCATCAGCCTTCAAAAGGCAGCTTTTGAGAATGTACCGAATGCTTTATTAGTATAACCTAGCCAGCTCTACACTGAACAACCTGTAACAGTGCATAGGAAAGCACACTGTATCTACAAAATCTATGCTATAAAATTACTCTAAGTACTCCACTACCCCTCTGTCCTATGGCATGGTGTCTGTTAATTACAGTAGTATCCCCAGTTCCTCCTCCAACATGCTTTACAAAAAGGGGAATAAATAGCCCATTATCAGTAACTTTGGACACACCAAGAAAAAACAATGCATACTGTAGGTAATCTGCAGGCAGTGTTATATAAAGGCTCTTACATTTCTCCAATAACATTGCCTATTCTCGTGCTCAGTTCCAGGACCAACTGGGAACTATCTTAGGGATTGAGTGTCAGTACCGTTCCTGTCCAAGCCCAAGGATTTAGCTCAGTTACGTTTTTAGAGTGGATTATATCTGAAATAGGACATAACACAGCTCTTAGGTTTTAAAATTATTTTTCTAATACTGACTACACAGAAGACAACATTTATACCTTTTCCCATTAATCGATATTGGGAGTTTGAAGTCTTTTTGAACTCAGCTGTAGCTGCTTAATCATTCCTCTGAAAAACAGCACAACTACCAAAAAAGCATTAATGTCAGAAAGCTTCCACAGTCAGAGAAGGATCAGTATAGCACAAGGGCTGAATCAGGATGAAAGTCAACTGGCAGAATATTAGTATCTGCGGGATAGAAGAACCTGAAATCAAACCTAGAGACACATGCAAATTTTTAGATACCACCACTTGGATACTCCAGTTAAATCTTACAGAATATTTGACAAGTGCTATTATTTCCTCCTTCTGGTCATGTGAACAGTACATAGTTTATTACACCAAATGCTCACTCTTATCGAAGAATTTCAGTTAATTTCATGCTTTTGCCTTCTTCATACTGGAAAGGTATTTTGCTTAGCCTTCTGAGTCATCTTAAAGGATTTACCTGGTTAGGAACAACTGACCCAAAAGGTAAATTTTACCAGATTATTTTAAAAATACTCTTGAAAGAAGACAAGTGTTTTTCATTAAACTTTTAGTTTAATTCTATAGTATTTGTCTTCTTTCTATTCTGCAATTACAGTTCAGGTTCACAGGAATAGCTTATGAGGTTCTCAGCTGCCAATGCTAAAACTCTACTTTTAGGTAAACCCAAGTAAAAATTTTGGAATTTTTTTGCCATCATAACTCAGGTTCACTTTCCACAGTACAAGTTCTGATGTGATCTCTAGAGAAGAGTGACTAAGGTATCTTAATAAAAAAACTTCTCAAAAATGCAGTATCTTCAACATTCAGTTTATTTTCTAAAACAAAAAAGCATGCACATTTCTAATATACAATATTTGATTCTTACCAGAGACGTTTATAAATTTTTTTTATTTTTAATAAAGATCTCTATCTACAGTCCAAATCCTGAATGCCAATCTACTCAACTGTTTCTCAAGCAAACAGATTCTGCTGAAGAAAATGTAGATCTGTATTGTTTCAACTGCATTGTTGCAACTGTACCTGCAGAACTAAATAATTACCTCTTCAGGCACTTACCATTTGCCTAAAACAAGTTTAAGAGTGTCATTATTTATAAAAAACAACAAAATTCCAGTCTTTATACATGTCTTAGCTGATTTCCACATGAAAAATGTGCAGAAATGGAAATTTACACGTCAGTCATCTTACTAAGAGAAAATGCCATATTTCTTCTCCAATTCTTCAACAGAAGCATCTTTTAATCCCATGCAGTTCACATGATTGAATAATACCTGTGTAACTGAAAAAGAAAATCCCAACATGAATGGTTATTTTTGTGATTCATGCTCTTAAGGTAAATTAGATTCTTTACCCAGTGAGAGAAAGTGGTCTATGGATTATACAGCTGAAGTATGAATACATTTTTAGAACTACTGAGGACAAACAAAACCAGCAAAGGGAAATTCTCACTTTGTTTTGACAACCAGGAGCTGCCTAACAACATTTCCTTAGACAGTGTATAATCCTGACAAAAGAGCTTTTACTTTGTTTACTATCTTGACACCATGCCATTAATTGCAGAAGATAAAAGTTAATGCCAGATGGCAGACAAAGCTCACATAAGGTTAAAGGTGTGAATGCAATTTGTAAGAGGACTTTACTTGCACTTAAATAAGTTATTTTATTTTAACATAATTCACAAATCAAGATTTTGAAGGTATAATGGTTATTAGTGAAACTCAGCTGTAGACAGTAAATTTAATATTATTTGGTCACAGAGAAATGTTTTGCTTTTAAGTATCTCACTATTACATAGTCTGTCTATCTAAATAAATAAAAAGTTTGACATAAACACCACTTTTATAAACCATAAACTCAAGCCAACGTCAATTTGAATTGCAAACTAAAATAACTGGTGCCTCAAGAACAGGACCGAAAACCAGGCTGAGTGGTTTAGAGATGCCTGCATTCTTTTGCCAACAGAAAAGTCAGGATTTGTCAAGAAATAGTGGAAACTGTGTAATCTGGATACCTGTTATCTCAGATACAAGATTTCATACAAATTCATAAATATTTTACATTACCAGCTAGAAACTGACATGCTAGTGAAGCTTATTTTATCAGAATAAAATGCAGTGGTATTACTGATTAAAATAACAGGATTTAGCTTAGTTTTCGAATCTAAACAATAAATAAGGAATCAAAGGATTAAGAAAAGATACATGACATTCACATTAACTTCTAAAACAATCAAAAAGCTGGACAACTAAACTAATTATTATATGGAATAAACAAGAATAGCATTAAATTTTACATATTTTTTGTTAGACTCTAGAGCATCAAAAAATAAGTTTAAAAAAGCACTAGCAAATTACTTACTTTTTTTCTCTGAGCCTGACATAAACATTACTGCCATATCAAATCTTTTTAATTCAGAGAGCCTCTGGAGGATTTCAAGGATGAGTGATGGCTCCTCTTTCCTGAAGAAGATTATTAAAAATATAAAAATAACTACTGTTGATTGGAAAGATTTAGTAACTGCAAGCAATATTAAAGAATTCAGGAAGAAGAAATTAGAGGATCAATGAATTCCCTTCTCTGTTTCTCCTATTCCCAATCTTTTTTGTCTTTCATATTCATTCCTCCATTCACAATGCAAAAATCAATATCCAGAAACCTTTATGTAAGTATCATTCTTCTACAGAGCAAGAGTGAAGAAATATAAAAACATAGACTGACGCAAACTGACTGCTGGTCCTGTACAGATTGCCTATTACGTGATTTTAGTGCTTACACCTGCCATAATGTCATCATTTTTATAAATATTGGGTAGTGTGAAAGGAAGAAGCACCTGTGGCCACAAGAAACTCAGCAAAAAGCTGAGCCAATTACAGTTGCCTAAATTTTTATCCATACAGAAAATTCCTAGATTGTGTTCATTTTATGTTCTTCCAGTCAATAGTAAACAGACACTGTCTTTCTTACAGATACTAACAAACAGTATTTTTCTTCCATAACTTCACACTTCTTCAGGAGGAAGACAGAACTTTTACCTCACAGCAAACAATTTCAACTTCCTAGCTTTTATATGTCATACCACCAAATTCAGGACAGTATGTCTGAAGACAGTATTCTTCATCCATATGACAGATATTTTACTTTTAAGGAAACAAGAGAAAGGCAAACACTGATTTACATTTGCTCTTCTACATAAAAAAATACCGTAAAAACATTTCTAGTGTGTGGTCTCACTAGAGACAGTCTCAATGTGAGACAGGCAAAATGAACTTTAGCACTTAAATGGTAGAGTGGATAGAAACTTCAAAAATAATTTGGCAGGTCCTGTCTTATCAGAACTTCAGTCTCCAACACACATCTACCACAGGCTACTGTAAAATGCTAGCACATAATCAGAAGTCTCAATGCATCACAACAACCATGGCATAAAACCAAACCTCTCCGAATTTCTCAGCTTTAGAAAGTTAAAATAAAAGACAATGTGCAATTTTATGTGGTAACAGAATATACGCAGCAATATGAATAAAAGTTATTTCATACAGTCTAATGTTAGTTTCTGCTGCTCTTTAGAAGAACTAAATTCAACAACCCACAGTAAAAAGTGTTAATTCTTCACTTCTTTTCTATCTGATTTTTCAAGATAAGTTTCATTTCTTACAAAGGAACAATTGAGTAATTCCAACTACTGTATTATGCTCATGTAATGTTGTGTGCTGGAAGTAATTTTGTATGCCCGAGGTTGGGACTAGAGAGAAAAAAAACCCCAAACAAACACACAATAAAAAAAACAACCTCCCTCCTGTCAAAAAAGAAACCCCACACCCCTCAAAACAGCAAAGAGCAATGTAAAACAAAGGAGGAGTTAAACTTACTCAATGTAGAAATCATGTAGAATTTTCAGTATCTGGTTAAACAAATCTGGATCTAAGGATTTCTGAAACAGCTTTGCATAAAGCGAGGGCTCTATTTGCTTTGGAAAAATTAAAAAAGTGTTATTTTGAGGTAAAACAAATACACCTGAGTCATGAGAATTAGATGTCCATTTTAAGAATGTCTTGGACAATGCTGGAGTGCATGAAAGCAAATAAAACCTAAATCACACTAGGTGACATTAAACATCAATTTTTGGGTTGTTTTTGGCTGTGTTTCAAGTATTTCTTCAGTTTAAAGTTGTTGCTATGTCTAATTACCCTAGAAGCATTCACTTGAAAAATTAGCATTTAACATTGTTACTAATGTATTTGTCTTTAAAGAACAAGGGCCTATGTTTGAAAAAAAAAAGACTATGCAGAGACTGTACTCAAAATGAATGAAAAGTCAGGCACAAGTGAAGAAACACTCAGATGTGGACCAAACTGTTTGTGAAGGCAATTAAAAAAAGGGACTATTGTACGCTGTTAAGACACCCTAAACACAGCTAAGTTTACTGTTTCTTCAGCATTAGCTGAAGAACTGTCCAAGTACCGTTGATACTCTACATTTCATACCTTCAGGTACAAGTACATGTTTTCTGGGCAGTCTTTCAACTTCCTGAAGTCAGACTCAAGCTGGAAAGAGTTTGTAGGAACAGCAGGAACTGGAGAAGTAGACATAAATGACCTTCTGATATCTCTTTCTCTCTGTTTGCTTGCAGGGGCAGATGGATGCAATATTGATGAAATTCCTTTCACACTAACAGGAAGCCTGCAAAGGTATTTTGAAACACATAATCAAGAAAACTTTAAAGGAAATCCTACACTGAGACCTAACCAGAGATGTATTTATTAAAAGCTAAAATACTAACAATTTTTTTAAAAATAATCTGTTTTAACTTAAGCACATATTTAAAAATCCCTTCAGTTTACAGAAGCTTTATATTTGGTTCACCTTTTCTAAAAAAAAAAAACACCAACAAATCTGCAAATACTTAAATTTACTCAGCCTCTATTTTGTTTCTGGAAATAACTGCATTTTGTGGTAGATTTCTCCCATACATAATTTAAAAAAATAACATTTTGGGCAATTTCATAATGCAAAACAATAACCATGTCAAATGAACAAACTGTTTTCAACACTGATAGCAGTGGATCTATTTTGTGTCTTGTAAGTTGTCATTTAAGTCCATTTATTTTTCAGACATTATAAAATGGCTAAGAATATAGTTGTTTCCTCAACACTTCACAGTAAATCCATCTAACTGAGCTGGAAAAGGTGGGTGCAGGGGAAGTGTTTCTCACATAAATTATTCAGGGTTCTATAAAAAGTAGTTACTATTAACAGAATGAGACAGTGTCAATGCAGTGGACAACAAGTGGAGTTCCAACACTCAGCAAGGAGAAACCTTCTATACTTTAGCGCAGTTTCAGCAAGCCACACTGGAGTTTGCCTAACTAACACAGTGTAACTTAGAAACTCTGAGTAAACCTGAAGTTATTAGCTGCATGCTTAACAGGGGAAAGGGTGGTGACACTCATCTGCTCCTCTTCTCTCACACAACTGGTGTGCAAAGAATACTTGAACTCTGCCCAAAATCTATTCTAAACCACTACAAATAAAAACCACAGCTAGGGCAGATGGAGTGCAAAAGCAAGAAAGGGTATGGTATGAAGGAAAACATTATGAATTTATTTTTATTTTCAATGTAAAAATGAGTCTTCCATCTGACACTAAATAGATCATACTTGACTCAAACACTGCACGATCAAAGAGGCAGATGTGCCAGAAGTGCAGTTTCTTTCAACATTTTATTTTTAATTCAGATTCTCCAAAATATCTTTGATACCTCATCAAATGTAGACATCTGAAAATGAAGATTACATTTCAACTACATTTACCTTTTTAAAAGAGGATCAGAATTATTATACTTACTTTAATGGCGATGTATCACTGATTTCTTCTATTTTCAAGTGCTTTGCTTTTGGAACATCTGTTGTAGCCAATAGATCATCCTGATCTAGAGCCTCTGTTGTTTCAACACTCACTGAATTCCTCCAGTTATTGACTAAAGTAGTAGCGCTGGGCAAGTCAACATCTGGTGTATCATCATCAACTTCTTCAATTTCTATTCTTTGCAATGGCTTCTAAACAGAACACATACCTCACGTCACGTGCAGACTCAACACAAGTGTTTATATGGGCCACCAACACAGCTGTGTATAATTTAAAATAATCTTATGATAACCAGTTACATTTGTTGTGGTGCACAGAGAAGACACTGTCAATAAAGGTAAATGGCAAAAAGGAAACTTCATTAAATTCTACATGAAGCCTGATATGATAATTTTATTGCTTTCCCCTCATAAACCACTATATTCTTACGCTAGAGGATCTCAGAATCTGCATTGTTTTTTCACAGTAATAATTAAAAAATAATAATTAAAAGTCTATACCTTTTTTCTGCTAAGGTTGAATAGGCAAGATCTATCATATACTTTGACCAGTGATGCAGTCACACTTTGTATGTAATCTAGCAAGACAAGTAAATATCCAGCAATATAAGCCTTGACCCACAATTTAAAATTTTAATATAATAAATCTCTGTAACTCAACCCTGCTGACTGATCAAGTTACATATATTGAGAACTAGAGAACATACTAACTAAAAGGTTTCAGCTTCTTCAATCTCTACATGATTCATTATTTTTGGCCATCACCTAGCACCACCTTCACAGGTCTTACAAAAAAAAAAAAAAATCACTTTTTGCTTCAGAATTTCATTTTCTGAACATGCATGTAGCACATAATGCTCTAGAAATACTGATTCAAATGCACATGATTAAACATACTCAACAACTGAGACTTCTAAGAAATGGCAGATTGCTCTGTCCAACTCTAACATAATCCCATTGTTAAGTCTTCATTGCAGTTTGCAGACTGCTTTAAATCACGTCAAAAAAGCTCCTTCTCATCCTGGAGTACTGACAGCCAATACCATCTTATCACTGTGGCTGACTAGTGGATACAAAATAAAATTTCAGTTCTCTCTGCAATCATTGGGCAGTACTAAAAGCACAGATTTTCATCTATACTTCTACTTTAACAGAATAACAAGAGAAATATAACCAACCTAGTATCTCCTGAACACTTAATATATATAATTGTCTGTACTTCAGGTACTTCAGAGCTGAAATAAATTCATTTTGATTTATAGAAATATTGTATCTAATTATAGAGAGCAAATAATAATCCTCCCTCCCAAAGGATCAAAATAACCACTTTCTACTAAAACTATACCTCTGAATTATATATTCCATGAAAGTAAACAAATGCTTTCAAGTTATCAAAAGCAGAACACTACATAGTGTAAGTATATACAAATAAAATTATGAGCAAGCTTTGCACTTACATAACTCATATCTCAATGTATAAAGATTAAATGTACTAAAAGAGAAAGCCTAATAAGTAAAGAATGCTGGTATTACTCTCTGTACTATCATATTTTTTCACATATAATGAGATACTCATTAATCTGATTATAACCACTGATAATTCATAGTCAAAAGATATTGCTTATTGAAAATCAATACCCAGCTATTCTACAGTTTATGTGGATAAAAATGCAGGCTCAAAGCTCTTGCAGTAGCTCTTGTTACCACTACAGCACTGCTGTAGAAACTGTAAACAGAAGAAGAAAAGAAGGAAAGTTTACCCAGAGCTTTGTCAAGTCTGCAATCAAACACTAAGACTCGATTGTTTCCCTTTTCCTCTCAACTGCAACGTTAGCTATAGACAGGGGACGGGCCTGTGGAGTTGTCTCCCTATTTCTTGTTATAAAAGTATGCATACACCATGTTTTCTGAGGGTGGTACTGTAGGCTGAATGCTTACACCACTGCTGCTGTGAACTTCAGCATTTCCATGTACGTGTAAGTTCTTGAAAAATATCAAGAGTAATTTTTGGCTTTCCACAGGCCAAGAGTTAATCTACAAAAAGTAGATTTTTAACTTCAAGCTCTACTTTACCCATCATTATAGAAAGCAAATCACAAAACAACTTACTGTTGATTTGATCTCTAATGGGTTATCAATCAGTTTCACTATATTTTTTATTTCCGTTTCTTTTATCAATACTGCAGGATATTCTTGGTGAGTTCGCTGTTCTTTCTCAGTTAATTCCTGAAAAAAATTGGCAAGTTATCCAAAAGATCAGAAGTCTGATCAATAATTATAAGATATTAAAAATAATGTAATAAAGAATAAAAAAAGTCCAATACTATAGCCTTAAGAAAAACTCCCAAAGAAACAAAAACCCACCAAACTTGCGTAAGTATACATACATTCCTTATTTTAGCGAGTTCGTTTATGGCTTGTTTATTACCAGGTTCCAGCTTCAGAACAGCTTCAAAATCTGAGTGAAAAACAACATATAAACTTATATATATATATAATACTTATACCATGATCCCCTTTTTAAACAAATGTTTCCAACTATTTCTTACTACTTATCATAAACAACAAGAGTTGTAATTTCACACAAAACTGTCTTCCCAACACAGGGATACCAACAGAAGAGTTTTTATACATTTTCAGTGAAACCCAACAAAATCCCTCAAATTTTCTTTTTTGCACCGATAACCTTGATTAGT
>VXAY01003289.1:347989-432351 GCA_013399855.1 Oxyruncus cristatus | reverse complement strand
CCCCGCGCACGTGTCGGGACCGCGGGCGGTGATTGGCGGTGCCGGGCCCCGGCGCGGTGCCCGCTGCCCGGAGCCGTGAGCCCTGTGCCCTGTGCCCTGTGCCCTGTGCCCTGTCCCGCAGGGACGGGGGCCGGCGGCTGGCGGGAGCGGGAGCGGGAGCACACGGTCGGCCATGGAGCATGGAGAGAGTGACTCGCCGCCGACGGCCGAGACGAAAGGAGCAGTGGAGGAGGATGATTTCGGCTATCGGCTCTTCCCAGACCGGAACAAGAAGCCGCAGAGCTTCCTGATCCGCAGCCTCTTCACCTTCCACAACAGGTGCCAGGTGATGCTGAGGATGACCCTGGAAACGAGTAAGCGCTTCCCCGTGCCCCGGCGGGCCCGGCCCTGGCGCAGCGGGGGCCATGGCGTGGGACTCGGGCCGCCCGTGTCCCGCCGCTGTGACCTTGTGCCGCGGGGTCTCGGGGCTGGAGCTGCGCCCTCTCCGCTGCCACTGCCCCCGGGGCGGCCGGACGGACCCCAGCAGGTGGCGGGATGGGGCTGCTGCTTTATGAACGCGCTGGTTTTGCTTAACACAAATTATTTCGAAAGCGGCCAAGAGGGCGTTTTCTTTCCTTATCGGAAGGTCCTTCTCTTCTTTTTTTTTTTTTTTTCCTGAGAAATTGAGATGATTTGTCAATTTCTATGTATTTGTACCCTTTTCACTATGTGATGTTGACTATGAGTGTTAAGGGCAAACGATGCTCACTATAAGTCACTCTATTTATACTAGTAATAAAATAATGTCAGGAGTGACTTGATTCCTGAAGAGGTTTGACTCAGTGTGCTGGGCTGCATCAAAAGCAGCGGGGCCAGCACATCGGTGGAGGAGATTCTCCCCCTCTCTTCTGCTCTCGTCAGACCCCATCTCGATTATGGTGTCCAGCTCTGAGGCCCCTAGTGTAAGAAGGACATGGAACTGGTGGAGGGAGTCCAGAGAAGGGCCACCGAGTTGATAATGTGACTGGAGCACCTCTCCTATGAAGAAAGGCTGAGAGAGTTGAGGCTGTTCAGCCTGGAGAAGAGAAGATTGTGTGGAGACCTCTTAGCAACCTTCTAGTATCTGAAGGGGGCCTACAGGGAAGCTGGATAGGGAGTCTTCGTCATGAACTGTAGTGATAGGACAAGAAGTAGTGGGTTCAAACTGAAAGAGGGGAAATTTAGGTTATTATATAGAAGAAATTCCTTACTCTGGGCGTGGTGAGGCACTGGAACAGTTGCCCAGAGAAGCTGCAGGTGCCTCATCCCTGGGAATGTTCAAAGGCAGGTTGAATGGGGCTCTGAGAAATGTGGTCTAGTGGAAGGTATCCTTGCCCATGGCAGGATTATCTTGAAGGTCCCTTCCTACCCAAACCATTCTATGGTTCTATATCCCTTTACATAGTCGAAACTGTAACAGATGCCAGTTGAATTGTATTGGAGTTAAATACTGCAAAGTATGAATTTGCATGTGTAGTGCTTTTCTTGTTTGTTTTTTTTCCTTGTCTGTGTTTATATTTTGATTATAGGTGACTTTCAAAACTTTTGTTTTGAATGTAGAGATTTAGAGAAATTGATTGCAGCAATGTTTTTCTAGATCCATATGCTCAACTGCTCCTGGAGGCTATGAAGCAATCTGGTTGGTATGTAAACTAATTCATCTTGTTCTATGTAGTAACATCACTACTATAAGTAATGACTGATGTTTTTCAAATTCTTTTCTGTAACTTTGTTTCCTTGGGCCTTTCAGCACTGTCTTCAATGACCGGCACTTTTCTTGTGAAAACTGTGATGGCTGTGTCAGTGGAGGTTTTGATGCTGCCACATCTCAGGTTGGTGTTGGACATAGCCCCCTTTCGAAGGACTACAATTTCTTTAGTGTTTTGTTACTACGATTAAATTTACCAACACTGATATTTGAGTTAATCATGAAAACAAGATAAATGAAAGATGTTCCGTGGTACTGAGGGGAGACCTCATTGGAGTTACAACTTCCTCATGAGGGGAATAGGAGGGGTAGGCACTGACCTCTTCTCTGTGGTGACCAGTGATAGAACCCGAGGGAATGTCCTGAAGTTGTGTCAGGGGAGGTTTAGATTGGATATTAGAAGAAGGTTCTTCACCCAGAGGATGGTTGGGTGCTGGAATAGGCTCCCCAGAGATGAGGTCACAGCACTAAGCCTGACAGAATTCAAGTAGCATTTGGACAATGCTCTCAGGCACATGTCGAAAAACACTGATCTAAAGACCCTAAATTCTGTAGGTGGTGTGTGCTCTGAGAAGTAAGGGAGGTATTGAAACTTGCTGAAAAGATTTCTTTTATCTCTTCTTCCGCAGATTGTTCTGTGTCAGAACAACATTCGCCAACAATCCCATATGAATCGGGTGGTCACACATGAATTGATTCATGCATTTGATCACTGCCGTGCACATGTTGACTGGTTTAAAAACGTCAAGCACTTGGCATGTTCAGAGGTAAGTTAAAATGCTTCTAATGTCATTTTATTAATTACTTGTGGTTTTTCAGGGGTTCTTCATGTTATATGGTCTATTACACACACTTCATTTGTTTTAGTCCTGTTAATACATTTTGTCCTCTCTGTCAGGCCAACCTAAATAGCTACATTCAGAAAACAAATAGTTTTCACAAATATTCATAAGTTAATGTCACATAAGTAGAATGATCACTGCAAGTACAGCCATAGCAAGAAATGGTTATTGACAAATGAGAGTAGTTAGAAGTGAAAACATATTCACACATTATTCAAACGTTTCTAGCATTCTTTTTCTCCTGTGCAAATCTTGGTGTGTTGGGTAGTTTTCACAGTAGTACAGTAACCTTATTTTTGTTAAGATTTTTTTGATTAACAACCAACTTGTCTTTTCCTGTAATGTTCATTTTTTGAATAATTGTGATATTGCTAATAGTACACTGTAGTTATGATTCCATGTCAATTGGATTGGGCTCTGAGCAACCTGGTCTAGGGGAAGGTGTCCCTGCCCGTGTCAGGGGAATTGGAACTAGATGATCTTTAAGGTCTCTTTCAACCCAAATGATTCTATGATTCTGTGATTTCAGAGCACATTTTCTGCTTAAAAGGCCTTAATAATTGATGCTTTAGGAGGTTAAATTAAATGGAGCACAGGCTGGGAAGGATTCCTCTTGTGTATATGATGCATGTGTATTCTCATGCTTTTATTTCATTTCTGATATAATCCATATTGTTTGACCACAGAAAAACTCTTACGAATAATCTTATGAAAGTATATACTCATGACTTTGTGAATTAGGTATTTTTTAACTGTTTTTTTAAAAGAGGCATTAAAATATTATGGTGGCTTTGTTTCCGTTTTGTTTGGGGTTTTTTTTTGGTTGTGGCTTGGTTGATTCATTTGTTTTTAGTGAGAACTTATTTGATTTAGACTTCAGATGTGCACAAGTTTCACCTATAAACAGTATGTGAGATAACCAAAATTATGAGTTTGGTACTGAACAAATCAGATTTCATAAAAATTAATTTTAATTCATTAATTGAATTCATATTTGCTGTAGAAAAGAGTTACTGTCACTTTCTGTCTTTTTATAGATAAGACTTAGGAAGTAACCTTATGTGGTATCAATAAAGCCATTCTGTATAGCTGCCAGGAACCATTCTCAGACTTCCCCTCCTCAATGGTGCAGGGGACAAAAGTAAGATTAAAAAGCTCGTGGATCAGGATAAGGACATGGAGGTCATTCGCCAGCTGCTGTCACGGCAAAAATACAGTTGACTTGGAGAAGATTAATTTAATTTATTACCAATTAATGACAGAGTAGGATAGTGAAAAATAGAACTAAAAATACCTTTCTCCTCCCCTCAACTTCTTCCCAGGCTCAACTTCACTCCTTCATTCCTGGCTCTTCTGTCTCCTAACCTGCCAAGCAGCATGGGGAGTCAGAGAATGCAAGCTGTGGTCAGTAACGCAATGACACTTTGTCTCTGCTGCTCCTTCACCTTCACACTGTGCCCCTGATTCAATGTGAGGTCCCTCCCACAGGTTACAGTCCTTCGTGAACTGCTCTAACATGAGTCTTTCCCCTGGGCTGCTATTTTTCAAGATCTGCTCCAACTTGAGTCCTTTCCACAGCATACAGTCTTTTGGGGATGAACTGCTCCAGCATTGCTCCCCCATGGCCCACAGTGCCTGACAGAAAATCTACTTCTGCATGGGCTGCAGCTTTTTTTCAGTGCATGTCTGTCTGCTCTGTCATGGAGTCTTTCTTGGACTGCAATGTGGATATCTGCTCTACTGTGTTTTTTCACAGACTGCAGGGGCTCCTCTGACGCCTGGAGCACCTCCTCCCCCTTCTTCTTCACTGTTCTTGGTGCCTGTGGGGCTGTTTCCCTCACATTTTTCTAACTCCTCTGTCTTTGTCTACAGCTGCCCTGTAGTGCTTTTTATCCCTTCTTGAAAATATCATCACAGAGATACAACCAACCACTAATGGTCTCAACTTTGAGTAGTGGTAGGTCTGTTTCAGAACCAGTTAAAGCTGGTTCTGTCTGACATGGAGGCAACCACTTGTCCTGTCTCAGCCTGGCAGGCACCACACTGCCAACATTTTGCCATGTAAATCCAATACAGTAATTCAGAATTATTAACTATGTCTATTTTTTTTGTCTAAGCATTTACACAGTGCAGAATAAAGCATGTAGCAAACACAAGTTTAGAGAATATATATATAAAACAAGATTGTGCATGTTCTTGCTCTTGTTGAGATTACGAGTTTACCTAAAGTCTTTTGATACTTACTTTATTATATGGTGTTTACATTTTATGTTGACAGCTTTTTAATTCTTACCTTTCATATTTTCCATTCATTTATTCTCACTTTGGTACTCAATTGTAGGAAATCACAGTTTATTTACATTTTCTGACAGATTGGGTTGGGTATGGAACACTTGGCAGACAAAAGAAATTACAGTGTACAGAACAAAACCATACATAGTCATTTAAATTTGGCTTTTTGCAAAACAGATGGGTTATTACTCTTCTTAGTATTGCAGCTGTAATCTTTGAAAGGTATCTGCCTTTCTTCCCGGCTCTTGTAACAGCTTCTGATATAGGCTGGGGAGAATATTACTTTCTGTGTTCTGCTAGCAGTTCATATACATATACAGACACATACACACATACATGTGATCTCTACTGCTCATTCATTTAAGCTTTAGGAATATGTGAGATGTAGTTCCTGAAAAAACTTAAAGGTTGCTGTAGTAATACTTTGCAGTTCACTGCGGCTGAGAGGGTGGATATAAAGGGTAACAGGTACTTCAGAAATTAAAGTGGCCTTGGGAATAATCTCTACCAGCAGTCACCAGAAAAATACTGAAGAAAAAAATTTGTTACAACTTTTTTGACATTATATTTTCCTGTGTTTCTCTGATCTTGTGGCTTTGGATTTTTCTGAATAGATTCGAGCTGCTAATCTCAGTGGAGACTGTACATTGATGAATGAAATAGCCAGGTTTAAATTTGGATTGAAAGGGCATCATCAGGTAAAGACTGTAAATGTTAAAGACTAATTATTTTCTATGAGCCATCTTTACCTACTTGATCTCAGCCTTCTGCACTTTCACACCCGAAAACATCAGAAAAAGAAGTAGGTGCCATGGGCTTGCTGTTTTCTCTTAACTAACCTTTAATGACTGATGTTACTTTTTTTCCCCAGCATGTTATTTTTATTGGAGTGAAATTCCTGAATACTTAGTAATATCATAAAGCAATACATGACAATGGATGGCTAATAAAAACCAGACAAAAAACAGGGTTTGCAGGAAATGTAGTGGTAATACCTTATCCACTATAAGTGGGTAACACTCTTTTATTTAAAGGTCTTTGAAAACTGGAGGAAGCAGAATGACAAGATTTCTGAATAACCATGTGTGTTAAGTCTTATGGGAATTAATTTTTGTAAATAGTAATGAAGCCTACAGATAGAGTCACAATTAGTTGCTCATGTTAGAGTGACAGTAGCTTGTAGCTGATGTTTGCATCTTTTTTTATGTTTTCGTAGACAAACTATAAGAAAAAATTGCCATGCAGAGAGGTATCAAATGCCAATAGAGAAGTCATTCCTTTATGTTTGAAAATAACTAACTGGTATTTATGTCTGTTTCTTTCTGACATATTTTTCTTGTGTCCAGGATAAGTTTTACAAATACTTGATAGCTACAAAAAATGCCAAATTGTATTTTAATTTCTGTTCTAAGGAATGCCTTTTAATTATCACACGGTCTTTGTGTACATGGAAAACTAAAACACATAATTAACACAGGATGAAACTAAAATATACTTTAATGCTTATTACAGGCACTGTTTGACTCTTCTGTGATACAAAATTATTGCCTATATAGTAGGATTTACTACTTGACAAAATCTGGAAAAAATTTATACTAATAATGTCAGATTTTTCTTTATCTATTTCCCACTTTAGACTTGTGTACGAGACAGAGCAATCCGTTCCATTCTGGCTGTTAGAAAAGTTAGCAAAGAAACAGCAGAAAAAGCTGTGGATGAAGTTTTTGATGCCTGCTTCAATGATCTAGAACCTTTTGGAAGAATCCCACACAGCAAAGCAGATGCAAGACGTGCTTATAGAGACTTTCAGAACAGAGATCGCTATAATGCTAATTTGTAAGGGGGGAAAAGAAAACGTGTGAGAAATTGTTGATATCGGACTGTTACAGTCTGGAGTTACAGTCTGTGCACACAGTGCTGGTGGAAAGGACAATTCTATCAAATGCATCAAATAATTTTGTAAACTTTTTTCAGAAGCCAACTTCCGTGGAAGTAAACAGGGTAAATGAACAAGACTAAAAATTGTGTTTCCTCACCTGTTATTCCAGGAGGATAATTTAGTATGCCAAATGACTTGTCAAATAATGATCTGCACATTTCAATGGACATTTAATTCTTCTCAGTCTGACTGACTAGGACTTGGTTTCTAAAAGTTTTGTTGTTACTAAATAAATCTTTTTATTTCCACCATCTTTGATACATAGTCATGAAGTCGGTGATCTTAATTACTCTATTTTAAAAGATGGGCACCTGCACTACAGCTTGAGGGTCTAGATTTAATAACTATAGCTAAACCTAAAATTTAATAAACTGCCACATTTGTTTTTGAGGACCTCCTGAAATTCTTGGGAGGTCTAACATTTGTTAGTGGTGGGAAAGCTTTTGTAACTTGAGTCCTTTATGCCCTGAATTGCTGCTCCTGTGCTGATTGTCTCTGGTGGTGGAGGACTGGGTATGATGATGAGTGTTGGCTTCTGTTCTGTGTCCCAATATATTTTGTGATAACAGGACTGTCAGTGTATGAAGCTTTTTCAAGCAGTACATAACTGAGATTTGGCTGCAGTGGGGCAACAATACCTGGAGACTGGAGCAGGAGTGAGGTACTGAATTGCTCAGGTAAGGAAAAGTCAGCACGTGCACAGATTTCAAGTGCCTGACAGATGGTACAGCTGAAAGGGGTACCTCCAGAATCTGGCAGCCTCTGGCAGGGCTCTTATTTGACTGTAGCTTTGGTTGTGCAATCCACCTATTTATATCACATACCTACAGTGTTTTGGATCTGACTGTCATTCTGGAATTTCCTCCTGAGAAGTATTCACTCATGTGATTAGCTTCCAGCCCAGTGTCCTGTTTCTAGGGTGTCACGTGGGAACAAGATGCATGAAGAAGACAATAGAGCCAGCAGTGTGTTTTCCTGATCAGCAGCAAACAATTTGAGAAGATTCACACCTAAGCACTGTCCTCACAAAGGACAAAGCAACACGTAATAGAAGTTCCTGAGGTATCTAAGCAAGCCTGACTTATCTGAGTTGTTCTGTTTGTGTTGGACAATGTGTGTAGGTGTAGCATAATTCATACCTACAGGAACCATTACTTCTGGCACTAAGCATTAATTCAGATCCCTCAGAAAGTCATCCCACATTGGAGGAAGTTATGTCTTGACAAAGATTACCCAAACCTGTGCTTTCAATAGTGTTAAAGAATTTCAAATGGAGATTTCATAATCTTATTTTCTTGGGATAATTCCATCCGTGACTGACATAATTGCATGGCTGAATATCTGAACAGAAAAAAATGGGTATATAATAGCCTAGATACCTATAGAGAAAATTACACATTGAATTCTAAGCTTCCCATGTTTGGTGCAATCTGTATAGACCTGGGGTTTCCAAAATACCCTGTGGATCTGAGATGCCTTGAAAACAGCATAATCTTATATGCTGATATTCCCTTAACCTTTACTGCTCTTCAAATCACTGTTTTTTATTCTTCTGACACATATTCTGACAGATAATTCCTTCCCTTCATTATACCTTACTTAGGAAGTTCTGCCCTAATGAATGTGTGTTTGCATTTATGTTATATTTTGACCAATACATAGTTTGAAGATATACATTTGTTTGCTATCTGGGGTAAGCTTTATAAAGTCTACGTAGAAATGGAAAATACAGCAATAAAAACTAGTAAATGCCAGCATAGAAGCTACTTTTTTTCTTCGGCATTTTTGGTAGATGGACATGATCAAAATCGTGGAAAAAAAGTATTCCAGAGATACCTGTAAGAAATGTTGGTAATAAAGGGTACATTGAGCTATATGAAGACATATATATATATATATATAATATAGAATCAGTATGAAATGTGATGTGATCTTGGGCACAGTGATCACAAAGTGTTCAAGTTTGCAATTCTCAGAGAAGGAAGGAGGGGATTCAGCAGAACTGCTACCTTGGACTTCCAGAACTCAGGAAAAAAAGGAGAGTTGATAACCTTTTGAAGAAGGGACAGGCAGCTCAGGAGGGCTACAAGGATGTTGTGAGGTTATGCAGTGAGAAAATTAAAAGGGCCAAAGCCCAGCTAGAACTTAATCTGGCTACTGCTGTAAAAGACAATAAAAATGTTTCAATAAATACATTTGTGACAAAAGGAGGGCTAAGGAAAATTTCCATTGGATATGGAGGGAAATGGCAGCAAAGGATGAGAAAAAGGAGGAGGTGCTTAATGCTTTCTTTGCCCCGGTCTTTTGCAGTAAGGCCAGTTGTTCCCTGAGTACTCAGCCCTCTGAGTGGGGAGATTGGGGCGCAGAGCAGAATGAAGCCCCCATAATCCAAGGGAAAATGGTCAGGGACCTGGTACACCATTCAGACACGCACAAGTCTGTGCAGCTGAGATTCACGGAGTGTTACCGAGGGAGCTGGCAGAAGTGGTCACTGAACCACTTCCCGTCATTTACCAGCACTCCTGGTCAAACAGGAAGGTCACAGTTGACTTGAGGTTAGCAAATGTAATGCCCAGTTACAAGAAGGGTCAGAAAGAGGATCCAGAGAACTATAGGCCTGTCAGTCCGACCGTGGTATTGGGGAAGGTCATGGAGCAGATAATCCTGAGTGCCATCGTCTGGCACATACAAGACAACCAGGGGATCAGCATAATTTATGAAGGGTTTGTGAAAGGCAGGCCCTTCTTGACCAATCTAATCTCCTTCTATGACAAGGTGACCTGCTTAGTGAATGAGGGAAAAGCTGAGGATGTTGTTTACCTGGACTTCAGTAAAGCCTTTGACACTGTCTTCCACAGCATTCTCCTAGAGAAACTGTCAGCTCATGGCTTGGAGAGGTGCACTGTTCACTGGGCTAAGGACTGGCAGGATGGCTGGACCCAGAGAGTGGTGGTAAATGGTGGTACATCCAGCTGGCGGCGGGTCATTAGTGGTGTTCCCCCTGACTGGGCCAGTCCTGGATCTGGACAAGGGGATTGAGTCAATGGTCAGTGACAAGGGAATCAAGTTCACCCTCAGCAAATTTACAGGTGACGCCAAGCTGGGTGGGAGTGTTGGTCTGCTGTACAGTGTGAAGGCTCTGTGGAGGGATCTGGACAGGCTGGATTGATGGGTTGAAATCAACAGTGAGGCTCAGTTAGGTGAAGTGCTGGGTCCTGCCCTTAAGTCACAAAAACCCCATGCAGTGCTAGAGTCTGAGTGTCTGGAAAGCTGCCCACTTGGGGATATGGGTTGACAGTAGTCTGAACATGAGCCATCAGTGTGCCCAGGTGGCCAAGAAGGTCAATGGCATCCTGACCCATATTAGAAATAGTGTGTCCAGCAGGACTAGGGAAGTGATCATCCCCCTGTACATGGCACTGGTGAGGCCACACCTTGAGTCCTGTATTCAGTTTTGGGCTCCTTACTTCAAGAAGGACATTGAGGTTTTGGAGCATGTTCAGAGAAGGAGCTGGTGAAGGTCTGGAGCACAAGTCATATTAGGAGCAGCTGAGGAAATTGGTGTTTGGTAGCCTGAAGAAAAGGGGGCTCAGGGGAAACCCTATCACTCTCTACAACTACCTGAAAGGAGGTTGCAGCTAAGATTGGCCTCTTCTCCCAAATAATAAGAGACAGGACAAGAGGAAACAACCTGAAGTTGTGCCAGGGGAGTTTTAAATTGGACACTAGGAAAAATTTCTTCATGGAAAGGGTGGTAAAGCATTGGAACAGGCTGCCCAGAACAATGGTTGAGCACCATCTCTGAAAGTATTTACAAGGCATGTAGGTGTGGCACTTGGGGACATGATTTAGTGGTGGACTTGGCATTGTTAGTTTAATGGTTGGACTCAATGATCTTTCCCACCTAAATGATTCTTTGATTCTATGAAATAATTACTATGAAATAAAATTGCATAACCAGAAAATGTCAGCTTAAGCAACAGATACATTTCTGTTACACCAAGTGAAATTGTAATGGCAGAAAATATGCACTGCAAGCCACCAGTAAGCAAAGAGTCTGCAAGTAAGCGGGTCTGATGTCTTCCTGTCATTCCCTCAGGAAATGAAGGACAATAATTACATAGAACTTTGCACACACTGTTTATCAATCCAAGTAATCATTTAGTTGCTTTAGGTGCAATTTTAATATACATAATTTTTTCTCATCAAAACAGGAAAAAAATTACTAAAAGCTCCATGCAAATACAAAAAATATGGGAATTGATTAAGCAGCAGAGGGTGCTGAAGGACTCTGCAACAGCATACTGCTGTGGAAAGCCACTTGCATATTATACGCAGCTATTCTTCAGTGTGCAGTTCAGTCTTGGTTTAAATCTCTGTTTTAATCAAATTTGCATAACTTTCATATTAAAAGAGGTTAAAAATTAAGATGTATTTCCACCGCTTTTTTTTACTGCTTCTGCAGAATATTTGCTTCCTTTAGAAGACCACCTCAAGACATATATGGAAATACTTTTAGCATCTGTGCTGTTTTGGAGTGTGATTGCATTTGCAGGGAGAGTTAGATAAATGCTGGGGTACATGTGGCAGAGAAAAGTGTCAAGATGTAAAGACCCATCATCAGTAAATAGAATCATGCAAATTGCATTAGCTCAATTCCTCATGCCTGAATTTTCACAAGATTATACTTTTGTCTCTTATCTCTGAAAGATTTTCAAGTTTTGACAAAACCAAAGAGCACGGGGAAAAAAGAACGTTATTGTTCGAATAGTAAAGACATATAATTCTACACAGGAGAGTAATTTAAAAAAGAGTCTTCAGGTGTTTTGTTCCTGCTAGAGAGGAAGCGTTAGCTGTGATATACTTCACTGAATACCTCCTTGTCAGAATTGTTTTTAAAGTTTGTAGTACCTAGCTCTCAGGTGCATGGATGGATGTATGTCACTTACCACAGGAGTCTTCATGTATTGATTGTAGTTTTTTAAAACTGTTTTAGAGATAGTAGCAATTATAAGTGAAAACAACCAAAAATCATCAGTAAGCAAAAAAATGCAACTCTGAAATAATGAAAAGTTCATAAATTTTCAAGGAATTGGTTGGGGATTCTTATGTCTTGTTAGGTTTGAAGAATTCAGCACCAAGAGGTTTTTATCCACTGGAGATTCGCCCAAATTAACTAACTAGCATTCATCCTTCAGCCTGCCTGTAAGCCTCATTAAAAAGAAAACTCAAAACCAAATATTTACATATTTTTATTCAATAGGGCTTGGGTTTTCTTGTTTCTGTTGTTGTTGTTGTCGCTCTTTAATGGGTCATGAGAAATTAATTCAGAGCTTGGGAGAGGGTGAAACCATTACTCTCACTTTCTTTGGAAAGAAGATGAAGAGAAGAAAAAGGAGAAGAAAGGCACGCACTAAAGACTTGTTGGTGGGTAAGGAACAAATATATAAGAGAGTTGTTGGTTTCAGCCCCTGTTCTACTAAACACTAAGCAGAAAGTTTTGAAGTGCTTGCTGGTTTTACACCCATGTTCCCCACATACAGACATCATTGGGGAAAAGGTTGTAAACAAGGCAGGACTGTGTAACAGGTGGGCAGCATGATGGCTGCAAGAGGAGCAGGAAGCCTCTGGTATCTAGTCACTTTGGTTAGTTCCTCTTCCTCCCTTCAAGTGCAAAGTGAAGCCCCGAGGGACATCTTTCCTGCTCTCCAAAGTGTTTTGTAGTTGAATGATTTTCCTTCATCTTCATTTTTTGTCCTGCTGTTTTCTCCTTGTTTGAGGGAGTTGCTTCTCAATGAATATGTAACACTTGTCCACTTTTCCTACTCAACTTCCTCCTACGCACATGTTTGTGCAAGTAAAGGATTCCCTTTCTTCTATTCTTTCATTACTACTTACATCCTTTTCTCCCACTGTGTGTCTCCAACACACACTGGGGAGATGGTAAATGAAATTCTGTCTGGGAAATCAATCTGCTATATTGCATATGTGAGATTGAGGAGTATTTCTTCTCAGTGTCCTCTTTCAATTTCCATGTCCTAATCACACAGCAGTGGATTTTACTCTGATAGCTTCAATCTGCTCTACTGGAACCAAGCTGGGAGTTCCCAAGAGCAGTCTGTGAATGAGGATTTGAATCCCCTTCCAGTGGTGCTATTTCTACAGAGCTTCCTTCTCAGCTATGGTCATATGCCCATGAATAAACCTAGATATGTGTCTGCATCTTGACTGTGTCTCCTCCACACTTCCCATGCCCCAGCTCCTGCTACTGTCTTTCTCTGTTCCTCAGCTGCCCTCACACTCCCTGCATCCATGCTGAACTGCTGTTGGTGCCAGCAGGTGGCTGACCAGGCTTTAGTGTCTTGATTTTGCTGGAATACATTTGGGAAACCATTGGGGAATATATTTCCTTACCATAGGAACCATGGCGGGGAATGGGCACTACCGGTCAGTCCTCATGATGATACTGAGTTGAATTTCTGGCAGGGCTGAATATTCATTCATGGGGAGTGAAGCATTCCTGTGTATCACAGAATATATATTACGCTCAGGTTTCACGCCTTCTGCTTTAGATCTGGCACGAGGAGTGGTAGACTAATTACCTGTAGGATTGGGAATACAAGAAAAGAAGGTCACAAGTACACATTTCCATCTTGATGTGTTTTTGTGACTGCTGGGTAAGAGCAGACTTAAAAGGACAGCTTTAATACAATAATCCTTTTCTACTCTTTGGCTGCCTCCAGTAGAGTGAAGTTTCTGCTAGCCACTGACTGAAGAGGACTGGATATAATGTTAACTCTTTGGGGTTCCTGTAGACTTCTACTTACTCACTGCAAAGAAAAGATCCTTCTTTTTACAATACCAGTACTCTGACCTAACATTCCCCAAGAGGTGGGAAGCCTAGGTTCAAACCTCCTCAGACTTTTGCTCAGAAAGGAAGGAAGAGATGCTCTGTATTTCAGACACGTGGGCTCAGGAAGCCTTTCTTGATGCAGTTAAGTTTTTAGAAATTATACTGTTCACACTCATTTTTGAGTACCTATCTCAGGTAGAAAATGCACTTTTCTGAAGATATTTTCTAGAAATCCACTAACCCCATCCAGCAAGGCCAGGCACACAACTTGTACACTACGTATTCATCATGAAGTAAAGCATCTACTCCATGTACAGAGCTACAGTCTTTAAGAGTGTGTCTTAACCTGGAGGAAAAAAAAGTAAACGTTAACACTTTCTTTAACGTTTCTTTTAGATTTCACTTTGGAGAGTATTATGAGTTTAGGTTGCTTTTCTCTTGCCATGTTGGCCTTGGAAGATGCTTTTTGAGACATGTAACTGTCACCGTTCATGACATGTTAAATGTAAGCAATCTAACTCCATTCCAAATGATGGCATAAAAGGAAAGAGATCTGGTCCCAGAGGTTGGATGTCTGAGAACAGAATGTTGTCCCAGGATGACTGAAGCACCTGTGGATGAACTTTAGGAAAACACCAGGATTTTCCTATTCAAGATCACCCTTCCCTTGGACAGTCTGCTGAGAGTCTCAGCAGACTCTGTCTGCTCTCTCCAACCCCATGCACCTTCAGCAGCAGTGGCTGTGGCAGATATCAGTCTTCAGGCACATTTGCCTCTATCTGAGAAATTCTTGAACTAGTGCTTAGAGTAAACCTCCCTATTGCACAGTCCTTGCTGCAGCACTGGAAATGTCGATAGAAATCAGCATCTCTGCAGTTAGTTTAGCAACTGTGCAGAAGTTATTTAGAGATCTAGGTTTTGTCTAAATTTTTTCTGGTATGTTTTAGAGGTTTTTTGTTGTTTGTTGTTTTGGTTTGGTGGGGTTTTTTTTTGTTTGTTTGTTTTTTTTAACAGAACCCTTGTCCTCTTCTACTGTAGCCTCATAAAGCAAATTATAAAGGAATGGGTGAGAGAAAGGATTTTGAGAGAAATTATTTCTGGCCTTGTAAGTGGTGCTAGTGAAGAATACCAAACCTTTTCACTGCTTCTGTTTCTCTCCTTCAGGAATCCTGCTTTCAAGATGTGAATGTCAAGCTCTCAGATACACAGACTCTTTTATACAGCTCTGGAAGTTCTGATCAGTAAAGCACTTAAGAACTTACTTACATTTAATTGTGTCACTTTTACGGATTTACCATTGTTGCCTTGTGAACCAGAGTACTCAGCACCTTGGAGAACAGTGCTTTAAGTGTATGAAGTGCACTTGAACTTACTTAGTGAGTTATTGGATGTATGGTCCTCTCAAAACACAAAAAGAAGGTCATTAAATCGATGTGACACACTTCCTAAGTAGTATGTTAACTTCAGTGGTCTCTATGCATTTCCATTTGAAGTGTTATTGTCTGCTGCTGAGACTCTTCCTGCTTTATAGTAGTCATATCTTGTCCTAGAGTGAACTAGACTTTATTGTGTGTCATTAAAAACCTTTCACAACAGAGGCTGCTGAAATTCAGTGGTGAATGGCAAGATTCATGTATGTAATTTGTCCACTTTTAAAGCATTTGGGCTTTCTTTTGCATGAAAACCACTCTTAAAATGTAAGATCACTGTGACTACGACTTGTCTCCTCAGACAGAGAAAAACGTGACTGGTCTAACAAATCTTACCAGCATCCTCATCTTATTAAAGCCTTCAGTTTTGTTCATTCAAGTCACAAATTTCTAAGCAGAAGTGGAAATAAGAGGATATTGATAGCAAATTGTTTTTTTCCACATCATGACTATAAATAAGTTACATAAGCTAACTTTTCTAATCCAATTTCAGTATAAAAGTTTACACCTAAGTTTGATGGAATGAGGCAGAGTAAGAGTGACTATTGTTTCTTAATACCGTTCTTTGATTAATGCTTAGATCCCATATCTTAAAATAACATGTCACACAGATTCAGAGTTAAAAAGAAGGCAGATACATAACTTTAATTGTAAAAGCTACATCAAGGGCAGAAGGGGGGAATCATTAGCAGGACAAGGGCTGTGCTTACAGTAAGGCAATGTATCTGTAAAAATTCTTTTGTCTTCTAAAAAAGGTTTTGCTTCTGATATACTCCATCTTGTATTCTCCTTTCTTGTTTAGCTTTTTTTACCAAAAAATTAACATTTATCATGCTGTATTTTTGAAGATAGAATTTTATGAAGCTAGAGAGATTTTTAAGTGAGGCAGTTGCATAAAATTAGATCAACTGCTTAAAGAACTGAAGTAATAAAATGTGGTTTTGATGACTAAACCACATTGCATACCAGAAGCCAAACTTTGTTTGCACATGTGAGGAACTGGACATTATTAATTGCCTTAAAACATTGCTACTGTAGCAAACTGTGCAAAGAAGCCAGGAGAGTGAAGGTAAAGGCTGAGGGGAGGAGGCCATAGCCCACAAACTGTTAACTTTATGGAGGTACCCAGGGGAGTCTCTAGGCGTATGATGCTTCTCTGGGTGTGTGATGCTTATCTAAAAGAGGCCGGTGACAACTCTTTGTGTTTTGATATCTCCTATGAGCCAGGCTATGTTAGAAAAGGCTCTCTGTGCACACAGCCACTACTACCCCCAGAAAGCCTCACTCTTAACAAGAGTGCCTCCAAAGCACCCACACCCCCAGCCTAAATGACTGTGCAAAAACCAGTACCTCCAGCCTCTGCAAAACCAGCACCCCTCCACACACGCATGGAGTAGGCACCAGGAGGGTTTCTGAGGGTATATTATTTCACTGGACTTTATGTTTGTAGGTTTCTTTCCCCCACCACTAGGTAACAGACCAAGACATCAGCGAAAACAGCAACAATAACCAAGTTCATCGAAGAGTTCTGGGTGGTAACTATAAATTTTTATTCTTTCTCCCTTTTATTCTTTATTTTCTTTCTCTCTTTTCCCTTACACATTTTCTACTTTATGCTTTTATATCTATATTACTACAGATAATAACAACCAAAACGGCTACATACCTGTTTTCCCTTGCAACCTAACTGTTCTAAAAATAAGCCATTGATACATATCTGTAAACACTGATCATCTAGTATTGATTTACTTTAATTCACTCCAAGGGATTTATTAGCAAAAAAGTAAAAATTACTTCTGCCTTGTGTTGTGGGCCATAACAGCACAAAGCATTTCTTGAAGAATTTCAAACAGAAAACTGCTTTCTGCTTCCCAAAGCATGCATTTCATCACTTGTGAACGTAGAACACTTCTTACTTACATGACAGTACTGGTGGAGTGCTTTAGTCTCTGGTCTTGCAATGAAATGCTCCCGGGGAGACCCTGCTTATTGCCATGGGCCAAGGATATGGTGCAACTTCAGGAGGTACTCACCACATTTGTTGTCAGTGTTGTCCTCTCCCTGTTATTTCACATTCCTTCCAAAGGGAAGGAATGGGTGACACAGATTTGATTCTTAACCTGAATATTTTCCTATTTGTAACTGTTTTGTGAGATTGAGGTGATAGGTTAGCTGGGGATTTGGCCTAGAATATGATATAATATGTGTACCTACTGTCAGAATTTCCTTTGGGAAAGCATATTACATATTTGCTGTTATGTAGTAGAGTTTATAACACAGATAAACATTGCCTAGAAATCTATTTTCCTTTGCTTGAAGACAATTATGTGTTTGAAAAGAATATTTTTACCTTTTTCTTTATTAGTCCTGCATCAGAATGGTTAAAACTCACAACTTTTAAATTTCTCCCAACTCTTACTCGTTAGTAAGATCAAAGCATTTAGCATGATGAAACACAAATTAAGAATAAAAAAAACTCATATACTAATGAAAAATATATCTTATGTTTGTGCATTTTCTAAAATCAAAATTACACATCAGTGGTGTTTCTAATTGAATGTCACAATATCAGTAATTGTGCTGTCTATGAAAGAAATTTGTTCCAAAGTGTCACCTTGCTGTCAAATAATCCCATAGATTACCATAAACAGAGCTAGTGAAATTGTACTGTGACCGAAAAGATATGTGATGTGAATCCCAGTCGTTACCAAAGACATGACTTCCATTGTAATTAGCTGCCTATCACAATCACTTCTTTCTGCAAGCTCTTGCTTACCTGCTGCCACACAAACTCATTAACATTTCTGTTGATGCAGTAGCATTTGTACAGCTAACCTTTGTGCAAAGTGGCAGCATTTCTTCATTATGATGGATTCTGTAATACCACAACAACTTGCATTGAGGATTATATTTCTCTTTTCTCAATTTATGGTTAAATTAGAAATTAGTCTAACACCTGGGTTCCATTATACTGAGTTGCCTTGTCATCTGTGGAAAATGCAATTTGGTTTACAGGCAGCTTCAGTTTTCTCCATCTAAAAAGGGATTACTGTTGTTTCTCAAAGAGACTTTTAAAGGCAGATAAATTCTTGCACATTTCAGCTGGTTTTTGATGGAAAATGAAAATATTTTTGAAGTAAATTAAAGAATTATTGTTTCACTTTTAGATATCAGATTTGAGAAACCACAAAACTCTTGCTATATCTGTACTTTATAACAAAAATGTTACAATCTTTTTTCTAGATGATGTGAGGCTAAAGATTGATTTTATATCAATATTTCAAATTCAAAGTAACAACCTTCAGTTTTTGCATTCTTTTTTATGGTCTGCAAGCATAGCCTCTTGTTGCATTTGTTGGACCATTGTAATCTATGAATGGCTTTTGCAACACCTATAGAACATTTTCCAGAAGTTGTTACTTGATCCTTGTAAATTTAGATTAGAATTAGTACTCCCTGACTGGTTTAAGATTGAAAGTAAATACAGTTTTTAAATTCACCAGTACTGAGAAATATGACAAGAGCTTTAGTGCTACACAGAGGAAATTATTATATTTCAGGTCTTGGGTGGACCTGTAGAGCTTGTTGCAGTTAGTTTAGATGATAAATCCTACATTTCATCTAGCAATTCCATGACGATTATTAGGCATCTAGTATTCGAATTAACTCTATACTTCTCACTGTGATGTGGTTTGCGAAGCTGAAGGTGAACATGCAGCTAATTCTACATTTGTGAGTTCTCTGCCTCACACGAAACAGACACTGACCACTTTCTTACTGATCATATCTCTTCCTCTCCTGAGAGGAGCCTCCTGTTCTTCCCACTATCCCATTCCTAAAACCTGCTTAATCCCTTTTAATGTCCTATTCCTGTCTCACATCAGTTCCTTTTTAATTCTTTCCTAAGGTTGCCTGGAGTATCTCTCTTCACTTTACTGTACAAATTTCTAGTCCCAGTTGATGCAGCAGCAGGGAGGCAGGTCTCTCACAAATTGCACGTTGGAGACCGAAGGCGACTGGGCAGCAGCGGGGTGTGGTAGGTCAGGATGTGTTCTGCACACTGAACAGAAGAGCTCTGTTAAAATCCAGACCGTGAAAGCTTGCCAGACGATAATTCAGCAGGGGAATTTGATACAATGAAGAGTGATCCATGAAACAAAATGAAAAAATTTCTGGTGTGTTTTCATGAGATAACGGGTATTGTTACAAAACATATGTTCAATCTTGTGACCTTGTAGACCTGCAGTACAGTATCAGCATTGTTTGTAGTTGGCCAAAGGCTTTGAACTCAATTTGTGAGGCCCAGAAGAGAGATGTGTCAGGCTTGCCCTCTCTAAACTGTTTTTGTTTAACTTGGGTTACCTTTAATTTCTTTTTAATTTTTCTATCAGCTAGGTGGTTGTCACTAAATTATTATACTTTATCTTTTTAGAGTATTCTCATAGTTTTATTGAGATATCAATAATAAGCAGTTGTTCTATGTAGAGTGGGGCATTTAGGGCTACCACGAATACATAGTATAAAGAAATACCAGGCTGGTAGGATAGCAGCGGCATCAAGAAAGGGAAACGCAGATTGTGAAACAGAGAAGGGCAGATATGCAATGGTAAGAGATGGGCGCAGGCTGACACGGGGGCTGTTTATGGCTCCAGGGCTATAACTAACTCACTGGTGGCCAACTAAAAGAAAGAACATGTGGAACTGGACAAATGTGCTTTTAGGGATAACAAAGAGAACAAATAAATAGTATCTTACATAGGCACTGTATGTAGTACATTTGATTGTAACATGGAGCTCCAGATCCCTGGAGAAAGAAGAAAGGGCAAAAACATATTAGGAAATATATAAAAATCTCCTCAGGTATATCATAGAGTGAGGAAGAGGATACCACCAACATGAACCTCATATTCTTACCAGTGAAGTAGGAATAGATACCAGATACTGACACTCATCATAATGGTCATCAGTGCCACCAGGCTGAAACCACTGACCTCAGGATCTACAGGAGCAGGGAGAGGGTGTGCATAACACTAGGAAAAAGGGTAGAAACTATCTGTATGAAATGATGATGGTGATTATTATTATTGTTATTATTACTACAACAGAGACTTTTCCCAATAGAAAAGTGGTCTTTCTCTTTCTGCAATAATTAGATCTAAACCCAAAAATGTTTCTTGGATGAAATTGTTATAGTTTTGAGCAAATTCTTGACTCTGCATATAACATATAAAATTTGTTGACAAAATTTGGAACGTAGCAACATTAATTGCGTGAAATGGAAAAAGATCATGGGCAGAATTCAAGGAACTGAAGAGGTTTTGTTCCCTTATTGCTGTAGCTTGCTAAGCTTTTGGAAGCCCTTACACAGACCAGCTTCAAGAAGAGGGACAAAGTTTTCTTCCATGGACTGGTCACTGGAATAGATTGCCCAGAGAAGATGTCATGTCCCATGCCTGGAAGTGTCAAAGGCCAAGTTGGACAGGGCTTTGAGCAATCTGGTCTAGTGGAAGGTGTCCCTGCCCATGGCAGGGCAATGGGTCTAGGTGATCTTTAAGGTCTCTTCCAACCCAAACCATTCTATGATTCTATGATTCACTGTGGCATGTTACATTTTCATTATCTTGTGCTATATCGATCAACCATAACCTCACTGGGGCCATATACCTTCATTCAAAACCATACGCATAAGCACTTGAAATCCGAAGAAATTGCCTGAATCTAGGTATATGTTTTCTTAAAATCAGGCCTATTGTCTTAACTGAGGTTATTCATACTCCTAATATAGGAGCATTTTATCTTTTGTGTGAATGTCTTGAGCGTGTGGTTGGTCTCAGCCAGAAAATGACTACAGACCAACACAACTGCAGGTAATTCTTCAATATGGGCCTTAGTATATTTTTGAGACTCTGTGTAATGGGTGCATTCACTTTACTATTTTAAAATAAATGAGACGGAAAAAGAAAAAGGAATGTTTTACATGCTATATTTATATGAAAACAAGAAATGTATCCTATTCCTTGTATAATAAGGTTCCTAAAATGGAAGGCTTTCAAGATCTTCCTGAGCATTTGCCCCTAGAGAGGGAGTTAGACATTCAGTGCCTGAAAAATTCACCCCTGGGAGTACAGTAGTAACATTTCACAGTGAAAAGAAATCTTAATTGTTTCTGATTAAGGAAAAAAGTAAAGTAGATTAATCAAGAGAAAGACATAAACCACTTTATTGCGTGGATAGTTTGAAACATTTTATGATTATGGGTGCAAGGGTTAAACCAGATGGCATACAATTTAAATGTCAAACATGTCAAATATGTCCATATTTGCATACACTTATGTTAAAAACATGCCAGCACTGTCTTATATATTCAGAGCCTGGCAAGTGGAAGTCAAAGAGGTCACCTGTACAGCTGGTGCAGGTAATGGAATTCCCATCAGGCAGATTTAGAAACTCTGAAGAAATGTGCTGAGCACAACGCTCCATCTGTTTGTAACCTATTGAGACAAACATGCAATTTGTATGCTTTAAAAAATGGATACTATCATTTTAGTATTTTACTTTCTGTGTGCTCTGATACATTTCAATATGTGTCATTTGTTTGGAGAACATATGAATGTGCACCTGAACCATGAGTACAAGTGTGTTTTGGGGTTTGCCATCCCAGTTCTGCTTCCGATAAAAAAATAGGAAGCATCATAATGATCTTAATAGTTAACCTAACAAAGCAAATGCTGAAAAATATGTTATGGCCATACTGTGCCAGGTGGTTGCTACTAAGAACTATCTAAGACGGAACACTAAATAAAATGATAAAACCATCTCCAACAAGCATGGAGATCATAAGACAAATACCTGTGAGAAACATAATAGGCCAGATTCTTCTCTTAGACAGGTATGAAGATCTTTAGCTAGATGCTATGCGGTCATTTTGCCACAGAACAGAATTGAAGGCAATGTTTCTAATATCTAACTTTTAACTAACTTTTTCTCTACAGTGAGAGCCATGTTAGCTTGAGACAATGACTGAATACAAGATTTTGTACTGTACTGTAATTACTGCATTGTAATTTCATAGTGTCCTGCCTGTAACTTTACAATGATCCTATCCAGGTTGCCTCTGAAGCAGATGAGGGAATACACACCTGCTAATCCTACTGCTTTTGGCAGTAGCTGATAGCTTTTATGTCTCACCTCCTACTCTCCTATCAGCTTTAGCCATTTTCTTTGGGTTTTCTAAGTGCCCAGGAGTCCCCTCAAAACAGAAACAGAACAAATGACAGCTGTCTATGTCCAGGTCATCTGTATTTTGCATGCTTGATTAGTCCAGTCAACTGCCCTTGGGTAAGCGTGTGCTTTCATGAATGTCTTGACCTCTGTGGCGGTGTTGCAGAGACTGGCTGGTCATACATTGTGGATCTGCTAAAATTGTCCTTAACTAGACTTGTTAGACATATGCTGATTAGCTTCACAGAGCACCCACACAGATCTCAGGATGTCTCACTATATTCAAGCCCTACCTTGTGTAACAAACTGGTGAGGACAAATTCATGCCATAACAATATGGCGCAATTTTGTCCCTTTTTCTACTTCAGTTTTTCCCTGGATAATGTGTTGAATGACAGGGTATTTCAGTTCACATCATATTTGTTGTGATATGCTTCTTTGAAAGATATTTGTGAGTCTATATGGAAAAAAGAAGGGTTGTGCCGTCATGTCTGCAGGATGCACATGCCAAAGTTTGAACCCTGAGTTTTCAGGAATGGATGAACTGAGGTCCTGGGCATGTTAGGGATGCTGGTGGAGGAATTGGATATGTGAGTGGACTCTATAGTACAGCTGTCAAACTCTGTTCTGTGGCAATGGATACCTCTAAAATGTTGAGTGGACAGCCCATTCAACCTGGTTCACTAAGGAAATATGGCTTATGGGTCCATGATTCTAATGTGACTGTCCATGGATCCATCCTACCCTTTTCCCATGCTCCCCAAAAGTGAAGGGGGAGAGAACTGAGAACACCAGAAGTGGCTGAGAATAAGTTTGAGTGAGTGACAGGTATTGCACTAGGGTCTGCAGGTGCTGTAGTGGTGCTGACAGCAAAAGATGAAGCAGGTGAGCGTTGTGATGGAGAAGAGAATAAAAGCTTCACAGAAAATGTGGAGAGATTTGTTGTTGTTTATTGTCAATGACAAGACAAATTCTTTGGAAACAAGTCTTCATGACTGTGTGCTTTGCATTAATTATTTTCTTTCTTTACAGACCTTTAAGCTTTGTTGTTTATGCATATAGTATCAATTAAATAAAAGCTTAAACTGTCAAGGACTGTGAATAATCAGCATCATACTTTGTTCATTTAATAATTGGATGATTTAATAATTGAATGAGTAAATAATTTAATAATTAGATGAGTAAATTTCTTGTTCCCAGTAGTTATATACTCACACCAATTTTTATTTCTTCAAGGCATAAAGTTATGGATAAAAGAAATACTCTTAAGGCCAAATATATATTTGTTCAGGCATGTTAAAATCTCTTGCAAGAATATCTTTTTAAGACTATCTGAAAGATTTGCCAGTAATTTACTATTAAGATAAATAGCATAAATGAAGATTGTTAATATTGTAGCATTACCTGCCTCGTACAGGGGTTTAGATACATTAAGGTGCAGTATGAATAATATTATTATTATTACCAGAGCATTTAACATTATTGACGTAATTCTTAGTCACCGAATTTATTCACGCTGGAACAAATAGCTAAATAGTAGTGGTTTTTTGTAGGTTTTTTGTTATTTGTTTTTGGGGAACAAACAGATTTTGTGATACATCTGCCGCTGATACAAGAAAGCAAATGCAAAGTCTACATTCTAGGTAATGGTGACTTTTGCTTTTGTATCTTAAAACCTCTGTTACGTGCAGAGGTGAAATATAACTTGCACACCTGATTTATAATCCTTTAATCCTCAAATATTTTTCTCTTCCTACGAAATTGAATGTTAGATCAATCTCTAGTCTATATTTGCTCAAATATTGTTTAGTTGACCTTTATTTCACACATTACTTATCTGAATATTATACTGAATATATGTTCTTGACAAGGAGTAGCAACAGATCTACTTATAATGGCCAGATATCCTAGACATCTTGTCATTTCCCACATAAAATGCAAAACTCAACAAGCATTGAGGCAGAACTACTTGTTTGTCTTCAGTATGATATTTTGAGGTTGAAAAAAGTCATGGTAATGGGGCAATTCAGCATGTAATAAATAGTGCTTTGCCATTGCATGTGTTATATTTCTTCTACTATTGGATTCTTGTTTGCTGTATTTTCAATTCTACCTTTATAAGAAGAACAACATTCAGGTTTTTAAAATGAAGATGACCGTATACCTGTGTTTTCACTTCGATACTGCCAATCATGTAAAATATAGTGTTATACTTCTCACACTGTTTTCTCATTTTTGTCACAACATGTGAAAACAGAATATATCAAGGCATTGTCAATATTTACAGCTGTACAAATTTTACAAGGCATCTTTCTATCTGCATGGCCCCATCATATGCTGGTGCATGGAGTTGTTCTTCCTCAAGTGCAGGACTCTGTGCTTCACCATGTTGAACTTCAAGTCAGTCCACATCTCCAACCTGCTGAGGTCCCTCTGAATGTCAGGATAATCTAGCATATCGGCCTCTCCTCCCACTTTGATGTTGTCTGAAAATTTGCTGAGGGTACACTCTGTCCCACCATGTTAAACAGAAGTGGACCAAGTATTGAGTATATAACTAGTGAGCAGCCTGCAACTAGACTTTGTGCTGCTGATAACCACTCTCTGGACTCGGCCATTCAGCCAGTGTTCATCCCACCTCACTGTCTGCTCATGCAGAATGTGCACCTATAGCTTCTCTATGAGAACCTTAATGTACACAGACATGGATTCCAGGATTAGCTGCTTTGTCAATTCCTAGGATTATGTTATAATAACAAAAGCTACTGCATCCAAAGCACAAATATCCTCTTGAAACTAATCTTTTTGGTAGATACAAGTGAAAAAAATCACAGGCCTTAAAATAGGTGAAAGCGGGCATATTTCTCAGTAAGTCATTTACAAATTCACTAGGGCTGAAGCAGAACTGGAGTTCTGTTCCCTCTGTTCCCAGTCTATAACTGGGCTTAATTTTTTTCTGTGATGTATCGTACAAATCACTTCTCGTCCAGGAGGCCTGGCATAGGCATATTAAGATTTGAGGTGCTGAATTGCTCCATGGAGGTAATTAGCTCTAGATATTGATAGTAAGAAGCATTTGGGATGCTCATTTCCTGAGCTGGTTCCATTAAGTTGTATGCCTGAGATAAGTGGGATAACTCTGGGTACAGGAATTTTATTTGCAGTTTCAAAACTTTATCAATCTGCTTCTGATGTGACAACTTTCCCTGTTTTGAGCAGGTAATTTAAAGTCCTTCTGATGTGTCTCATCAGTTATTTGCCAAGTTACCTTTGTTGATCTTTGCTCAGTTTAAGGAACCAGGCCTATTCCCACTGACTTAAGAAAGCTTGGGGACAAGCCTTCCAGACCCCAGCACTGCTGATCCATGTCTGGGTAACATCAATAGAAAGGTGTGATGTACTTTGTGTAGCAGATGCATGAGAGACGGGCAGAGTGCATGTGCTCTTGCAGTCTAGTGGATTCTGGGATTTTAACAGATTTTAGGCTACTCTCATCTGCACTGGGCAGCACCCACTAACCTCTACCTCTTCTAAGTGACTTCTGTTATCTTTCACTTGATGTTTAGTAGCTCTTGTCTCAGGACAAGACTGTCTTTTGCATCAATTTGTGGAGCAGCTGATAGTTCCTGGGGGCTCTCACAGTCAATATAAGGATGTCCACACTTCTTCTTCATTTAGCAAATACTTTGTGAGTAGTTTATAATGTTTGGACATTTTTATTTTCTGACACAGCTTGCAATTTTATAACTGGTGATCACTCTGTCACATTCCAGGATAGTACTGAGGCTAGCTACATAACAAAACACTTGGTCCAAAATTTGAACTGCAAAATGAAAAGTTACTCTTAACCACACTTACACATTACTTTTCATCTTGTCTGGGATTTGTTGCATTTACTGTTGCAAAGTCTTTCCAAAACACATTAGTTAAATGGAGCTGAAAATCATTCATGCATATTTTATGCAAAAAAAATTACATATATATCTCCAGTTGTAAGTTATAAAACATGTCTTTGCTTAGGCTATTAAAATATTCTGCCCCATTTAAAATAAGCTGCATAATGAAACTGATGTGCAGTAATAACTTTACAATTCTTATGAACATAAAGCATTTTAGCACGAAATGCATTTTGAGAAGCTTTATGCATAAATTCAAGCACTTCTGTTCAGTTCTTCTCAGCAAATACAAAAAGAAAGTTATGTACAGGGACTATCTAAAACTGGGAAAAAATGAGAGAGTTCTGATTTTTTGTAGTAGCCATGAATATTTTGCCATATTTGCAATAATTAAAGAGGGTAAGCTAAACATAGATGGGCTGCCTGAGTTGAAGGAAACAAGACAGAATCATACAATGAAAAATACCATGTTCAAAGTCTGCCTAACAGATACCTAACCTAAAGTCTACCTAACAGATTTTTCAAATTTATTTTATAGAGAGAAGGAAGATTTTAGTGTGTTTAATGTGTCTTAGACTGGCAGCTTATGTGGTGTAGAAAAGTTTCCTGACACTGAAGAGGAGCTTTTGATCATCAGCAAGAACTTGTATCAGTACTGTACTTCAACGTGCAAAATCACAGGGAGATTTGTGTGCCCTATCATCATCATTAAAACCAAAGCACCTATACTGAGTCTTGCTGAGATGGGGTTCACTTCCCCATAGCAGCCCTTGCAGTGCTGTGCTTTGCAGTGGTATCTAGAAGGGTGTTGTTTGGTAAATGCTGAGCAGTGCTGGCACAGCATCAGCACTGTCTCTTCCCCCTGTTAAGGGGTTGGGGCTGGGCAAGGTCCTGGGAGGGGACACAATCAGGCCAGCTGACCAAAATTAACCAAAGGGATATTCCATACCCTATGACGTCAGGTCAGATATAAAAGCCAAGGGAAGGAGGAGGACAGGGACATTCAATATTTATGATGTTTACCTTCTGGATCAATCACTGCGTTCCTGCAGCCCTGGGAAGCAGCTGAACATTGCTTGATGATGGTAAGTAGAGAAAAAACCTTTTTTTTCCTCTTTGGTTGTGTGTGCGCAAATTTTGCTTTTGCTTTAGTAAACTGCCTTATCTCAACCGATGAGTTGATTTCCATTGTATTCTCTCTTCCCTGTCCAGCTGGGAAGGGGACTGATACAGCAACTTGGTGGGCATCTAGTGTCCAGCCAAGGTCAGCCCAGCACAGCATTTAACAACAAATTACATTCATTGTGATGGTGTTGGACCTAAGTTATTAATAATTAAGAGAAAAGAAAGCTCTGGATATTCTTGTTGATGAGAAGTGAGTTAGACTATAAAAGGCAAGGTCTTAGCATGAGTTAAAAACTAGAATAGTGACATGGAAAGTCAAACTTGAAAAAACAGGATAGACAGGTAGACAGAATAAGAGACACTCTTCCAACCTCAACAAACTTCTGGTTTTAGACGGCGGCCAGCAATTCAAAGAACTCAAGGCCATGAAAAACCTCCCTATCTATATGCCGTATTTTTTCAACTTTTGTGTAGCTGAAGAGATGTCTAAGACAAATCTTAAGATTAATACAAATGAAGTATGATGGAAAGTGTGAACAAGCACTAGAAGTAAAGCATCAGAAAGGTTGACAGAATGACCTCTGTTGATACTGAGGGACCCTGACCTCAGGACACTATTGCTAGCACCCCATTCCTGGCAGTAGGATTGATAAAAGTGATGTTTGTGCTGCTCATAGAGCTTGCACTTTGGTAGAACTCCAGCACAGATGTCTTACCAACAGGAGTCCCTGCACCCTCACACCCAGAGGATGGTGGCAAGGTTGCCGCATGTCCAATTTACTGTTTCTTTTTCCCTCTAGCCCAACATGAAAATTAATTACTAGCCAATACCTGAAACAATATATTTCAAACAAGGGAAATCAGACAGTGTGCTGCAACAAGGTCTGAGATAGATGCACTACGTGAAATTTTTAAGTAAGTGAGACACCATCATGGCTAACAACTCCTAAAGGAAAATAAATCTGTCTAAACAATAGTTCCTCATTGCCAGTCACGAAGAATCCCAGACATGTATTGACAGCCATTGTCCCCCATTCTCTGTGGACAGAACACCAAGGGAGTACATGAACG
Source organism: Oxyruncus cristatus (assembly GCA_013399855.1). Classification (NCBI taxonomy): domain Eukaryota; kingdom Metazoa; phylum Chordata; class Aves; order Passeriformes; family Cotingidae; genus Oxyruncus; species Oxyruncus cristatus. Next base: position 403,956 of record VXAY01003289.1, on the reverse strand, counting down.
GTACTTGAGACTAAGTGGGTGTGAGTGTGTGAGCTTATAAAGCCAATGAGCAAATGAGTGAGTGCATAAAATCAACTTGCTTAAAAATATTGGAAGTAAACAAGAGTTTCCTCTTCCTGTGTAGTAGGCTCACAAAAATTGTAGCTGAATAGTATGGATATGGATTGAAATCATTAATAGATAGGTAGAATTCTGTTCAACTTTCATTATGCATGGACTCCACTTGAATCAGCTGAATTTCCTGGATTTTTAGTCTGGATACATCTCTGTGCACAAATACAAATAGCTTTCCTTAAAAATTTGATTTCTTACATCAAAAGGTAATTATGATGATATTTTTACAAATTTGATTATTGAATATACATCAAAAGCAGTGCTTTCTTCCTATACAACCAATTAGGGTTTCCTTTTGAATTCTTTGAGTACTGAAAACCTCACAGCATAAGTTGAACAGTTCTGCTCCAGATCCAGAGTAGTTACTTCCTTTGGGTAGTTTAAAATGAACACTTTTGGCTGACATAAAAGTCCTCCTCTCAATATATCAGGCTTCTCCTGTACAGGAGAAATAGTTTCTCTGAATGTTGTCTTTGAATGAGCTGAAGTAAAGATTTGGTATCTGTACATCCTGAAGGAACACTTGAGGAGTTACCCACTTATAAGTAAAAGTTCAGTCCTGGGTTTTTAAGATTTCCCTAAAAATAAATGGTCTTCATGTAAATAATAATATGTATAAAAGTTGTTGTTTGTTTGGATTTTTTTTTTAAATTTAGTCGGGGACAACAAAGCTGAGGTGCAATAAGAAGTTTCAGAGCAATAAACATTGATGTTTATTGTAGGTGTGTACGATAAATCTAAGGGAGCTCTCTTTAGCTGAGAAGAGTTCTCTAACACATCCTTCAAGGCCTGCATGAAGTGCAAAAAAATCTTGGTTTTGTTGATCTTTGCTGAATTCAGTCAACTCAAAGTAGCCTTCCCTAACCCACTGGTTGCAGTGCCTTGCTTTGCTGAGTCCCTCGTTGCTGCATTGAAGACAGCACCTTTTAAACCTTCTCATACCATGTCCATAGAGAAGCTGGTCTATGAAAGAACTGGTCTAGACACTAAATTCTGTTTCATTTTAATCCTGCACTGACTTTCCTTTGCTGATTTAATACTGAAATATCTCCATAGAATATTGTTAATAAAAGAAGAACAGAGTTTGGAAAAACTGCATCTTTGGCTTCTTTTACAGCCTTGCTGGTTGATATGGCATGGCATTTTTATAGCCAGATTTAAAAATAATTACTGGAGTACTGGAAATAGTATGAATACTGGAAATAGTATTGTTTTAAGTCATATGTCTTGCAAATCAATGCCTAATTAATTACATTATTAAACAATTTTTATTGTCTAGTGACCAGCAAATGTTTGAAAATGAAAACAGAATGTTGTCTAAAATGGGCTTAATTTCTATTAGTCGAATTAAACAATGACTTATAAACTGAAAACTCATGTTTTGTCTAGCTGCTGTGGGTAGTACACCGAAACTGGCTTTATAAGCTAGAAAGCTAGCTGACTGAGGTTGGTTGCATAAAAACAACACTCACACAAAACTCTTTTCTCTGGATTAGTTTTGAAACAAGAATTTCAAATAGATGTGAATAAGCTCCAAATACTCTTAAGGTGTAAAGAGTATTTACAAAAAGAGTATTTACAAAAAACCACAAGAGAACATACAGTCCTTATGTACTGGTTTAGTATTTATTGTGTATAAACACACACAACTGGCCCACATTTCAGGAGACTTTTGTCAACACCAGGTGTTTCTCAGTGCTCATTATTCTAAAAACAGACTACACCAGTCCATCCTGACCACAGTAAAGAGACCCTTATAAGGGCTCACGTAAATCTGCATCTCTTTTAGCAGGCAGGATTTTGCACAACTCATTTTCTACAAATGATAAAAGATTTCCTAAGCCTGTGGTTTGTGAGCCTGAACCTTCATTTCAAAGGACTCTGACACATCTATAAATGTAGACAAAGGTAGCATGACATATTATGACTAAATGCTTTTGTACAAAAATATTACACTTAGAAAAACCCTGCCTCGGGCTGGGTCTCAAAAGTGTGAAGAAACTTTTGAGAGAGAGAGATCATTAACGTGACTATTAATAGAATTCTTTTTTTTAAACAAGGTTTTGTCTGACCTTCTATGTGACTTTCTTCCTCTTCCCAGTTTTCTGGGCAGTTAAGATATCCCTATGATATTTGACTAGGAAGGTAATGTTAACCCCTTTCCATGCTGTATTCATAAATTCCATATTTTATATTTTTTCATATTATTAGTTAGTGTGATTGGTAAAGAAGTCAAAACTGTAACTTAAGCTTCCTTTTACTCCAGGTATTTTTAAGGAGTTTGAAATGTTTGCTTTGGATAGAGAAAATGAGGGTGGAGGAGCTCTGACAGCCTGGAAATGAAGTAGTCTGTTGAGTAGTGTCCTGTGTGGGGCTGTAACCAGATGGGAGGAAATTAGGAAGGGGAATGGTCTTTAGGAACAGAAGTACTACCCTACAGAAAAGGGACATGTTTTCTGCATAAAGGTGTATTGTACCTGTGGAGGAGGTGCCCTATGCTGATCTTACCTTAAGTTTCTCCTACCTCCATAAATCTTTGTGTTTTCCAGAATTCCTTCTGAACAGAGCAGCAAGGCATCATTTCTGTTTCTATCTCCTGCTGTAAAAAAACCCACTCCCTTAACTTTACAAGAAACTACAGTTTCTACTGTGTGGTGTTGAAGCTTGAGAAGGTAAAGATCAAAATGTGTTACTTCCTTGACTGAAGTTCCCTTAGTGTCACATGTCCTCAGGAAGAAACATATCAGTCTGCAGACTAATGCCCTGACCTCTCACATATCAACCAGAAGGGCAGAAATTTAGTGAAATGGGACACAGAAGTAGTTTTTAGAGGATGTTATTATCATGTGGGACAGCATTCTTAGCACTTCAGAGGCAATATGACCTCCATCAATGTCCGCAAAATGACTTGTTAGGTCACACTCCTTCACATTTTTGTATATCATTTACTTATTAGGCCAGAACTTGTTCTTTAGATGCATGGTTGGCATCTGCTTGACATGTGCTGTGCTGGTGGACAGGGAGGAGTCTCTGTCCTAGAATCACTCTCTTCTGTTTACCTGATAGGTGCCTGATTACTTGGAATGAGGAATGAGAAATATCCCAAACTGTTTGCTGGTCTTAGCCAGGTGGAATATGGCATCTAGATAATTAAAATAGTAAAATGTTTCCAGATTAGTTCCATGCATGGACCAAGAGAGAAAATATGCCAGGTGCAGCACTAGCCATTCGTGCTCCATCTGCCAGAGATTTATCTTGAACAGTTAAGCTGAAGTTTGGTGTTCCCGTCCATTTTCCAAACCAGCATGTTAAAGAACATCTCTGATACAGCTGGGTATGAGGCCAGTTAGAACTTCACTGGGGAATAACCTGGCTGCTGTGTTGAACCACTTACTGGGGCTCCACACAGAGGTCACTGTTCCTCTAGCAGTGTTCTCTGATTCCCTTCTTTGCCACTGGCAAGATAATATCACAGGCAGAAAATACTTTATTCTTCACATTAGGATAATATGCACATAAATATGTATAAATATACCATCCTCAGTGCCCAAACCATCTGTACAAGTGTCACCACAAGAGCTATTGGTGGCTTTTATGAATGTCCCTTTACTTATTTACAGCCTGAATAAAGCATTAAACTCCAACTTGACTTCTAATTAGCAGAGCAACAGCTACTCATTATTGCTTTGTTATAGCCTGCTATCTGCTTAGTTCTAATTCAGCAAAGCTATATGTGGGTGTACTAATTATCAAGTATTGCAACTTTGCTGAGGTATTTAAAGTTATTGTAACTCATCTTTAAGGAGCCTGCTTAAACTTAGCCCATCTTTGCTGGTCTTCAATTTACAAGCAATATGGACAGTGGGCAGTTTATAAAGGGAAGCCTTAATGGGAAGAAGAAGGATATCACACCCGGTTCCCAGAGGCATTTCTAAGTCTTGATCTGGCATGATTTATGTTGAATGCTCATTTTATTAAGTCTGTTTCATTTGGTTTTAGGTCATCTACTGAAACTATCTTTCATATAAGAAATTTACTTCTGTCACAGAATGGGCTTTTCTTAATCACATTTTAAACTTTACCCATTTATTGTGTCTTTTTCATCATCTGATGCATTTATAGATTTCTTTTTTTTTCCAATTTATTTTTTCCCCTTGAAAATGCTTATTTGAACAGGAAAAAACATCAGCAATGATGGAATAACAAACAGATTGATTGACAAAGATGTCCATATTGACTCATCCATAAGTGCAGGGCTAAATAAAATCAAGGATTACAAAAGAAGTAGTGAATATATAGCAGAGTTTATTTGACAGGAGAAAGACCACATCCATTTGGAGTTCTAACATGTGGGTTGTCTGCAGGCTTCCAAATGACTTTTGCAATTTCTTATTCTTATAAATTACTTGAGTGGACTATAAATAAGTCAGATTGGCTAGCAAGGCAATAATGAGAAGAGGAATGACTGTACCTCAACTGGAAAGAAAGTTTCAGTGTCAATTTTGTATTGTGGGTGACACCCAGGAAATATAAATTATTCTACATAATCATTCAGCTTTATTAAAAAGAAAAAAAATAAGAAGAACAAGAGAAAAGTAACAGAATAAAACTACATAAGGAAGTAGGACTTTTAAAAGAGGATCTTGGAAAATGGAATCATGGTTTTCTTTTAAGTAGCACTTCCATTATTTGAAAAGACAATTCCATGATATGTCAACATATTGTATCTTACATTAGATAAGTATTATGCATTCAGGTCAGTCCTATTTCACTTAAAATACACATCTAAGCTTTCTTTCCCCAAATTTGACTATTTTAATACAATGTGACTGAAAATTAAAATCATGCAAACATAAACACCTGTGCTGTTTTAGAACCAGTGACTCTTTTGGTATTCAGCAGAACCATTCCCCAGAACTCCTGCCAATAAAACTGATATTTGCACATCAACCTTGGCAGCTATTTCTGACATACAGAAATTAATTCTTGGTAACTCCCTGTCTGAAAAAAAATAGGGGATCTCACGCAAAGGATGAAAAGTTAACTCAATTGGTCAAATACACAGTACTTATAAACTAAACGCTATCTATACAGTATGCTTTTAAATTAAATATTTTAAATTGCAGCCTTTTCTGCAGGGATTTCAAATGGGATAAAAAAAAATTGCTCTGATACATAAGAGGAGACAAGATCCAAAAGTATGCAGTATATTTTAGAAAAAAAAAATGTGTGGAGTCAATTGCAAGATTCCCCTTTTTCAACAGAGGTGAATTTACCTTTATTATCTTTTGTCAATAGCAGAACAGCTGCTAGCTACTTAAGTTCCAGGATTTCATCCTTGGATGCTGTATCAAATGGAAGAAAGTAACAGAAGTATAAATGGCAAACAAACAAATATATTCTCATGCTAAAAATGGCCTAACTTTCTACAATGCTTCTGTCAACGAAACACACGGATCTTTCTTTATCTTTCTTTGGCAGCTTAGAGATGTACTTTTTTACTTTCCCTTATTCCTAGTATTTTATGGGAAAAATAAACTAGTAATAGCTGAGGGCTTTGTGAAAAGCAGATGTTTCAATGTGATGCTGATGGAGCTAATAAAACATCTTTTCTGTTGTCTAGTTGATGTCAAACATCTGGTAGCAGACTTAACACGAGGACTCATGAAATCCAGAGAAGGGAAGTCTGGGAGTGATGCAAACAGTTTTCCAACAACTAAGAGTGTTTTTTGAGAAGATGGAATCAATCTCTTCCTATGGAAGAAGGATGAAAAATAAGGATCAGAAGCTGAAACAGGGGACATTCAGACTTGACATAATGGCGCAGGAGGAAGGGAAAAAATCACCCCAGGGACAGTAAGGGAGGGGTACAGGTGGCCTAGAGCAGAGGCTAGGCAAACTCTTTCTCTGGAGGTTTTCAGGATCCAGCTGGAAAAGCCCTGAGCAACCTGGTCTGAGCTCAGATGTGACTCTGAGCAAGAGGTTGCACTAGAGATCACCTGAGGTGGTGTCAGTTTTAGGAGATAGAGACGCTGGGTTTTGCAAAGAAAAAAAGAAATATTGGAGGATACAGGAAGTTCAATGTAAGTGCTGAATGTCAAGGTGATTTAAAAAACATATTTCCTTAATGTCTCAGTAATTGAAAGCACAACGTAATACTGAAATCATCTAAATGCTATTTCAATGCACTCAGCAGCTAGAATTTATATTAACATTTATTCCTTAAGCTGTGTTAGATATCAGCAAAGATTTGGGAGTTATGTAGTTCACATTTAGATTGGACATTTTAAGATGTATGTTTTCATACCAGGGCCTATCTACCTTGACTGCAGTGAGAAAAATATTTTTCAACTCTTCCAGGCTATATGAAAGACAGAATAAGGGTTAGTTTGTCCAATGAGAAACATATCTTTAAGTAAGGGAGCACTCCTTGAAGAAGGAGCTGAAACTAAGCTTTTGAAGTAATCATGAACAGAGATCATGATCAAGACTGACTTGGTATTGGAAATTTCATTTTATTGAAGTAAATAAATCAAAATGTTTCTTTATTTTTTCCCCATAAAATGTTATTCAGTCACATAACTGTTCTCAAATCCCTACCTGCTGTGTTTCTTGAGGAAGGATTCTCCTGTGTAACCAATTCCATGCTGTTCTGCAAAATAAAGTGCACAGACCCAGGGTCCACAATTTGGCTGCTAATTCTAGAAAAGCCCTATTCCCAAACTCCTATTTTTGTGGTCCACTATGGTTTTTGAATAAGTAGGAAATGTTTCAAAGCTTTTTTTTTTTTTTTTCCCTTAAAGGCAATTCAAAATCCCCACACTGTAGAGGAAAGGGAAAGAAAAGATTTTTGTTTTCTTTTAATTTCAGGACAAATTTAAAACAAAAGTAGTTTGAATTTCCAGCCTAGGAGAATTTCCTGTTTCCAGCCAGTTCACAGCAGGAGCTGATTATTAACTTCCATTAGTCAAGTGTGCCTTCATATCCTTGAAACGAATTTTTCCTCTGACACATCCAGCTGTCAGAAAAGTTGTCATTTAGCCATGGGCCATGATATGTTTTGTTCCATTGTGATAGTCTGCTTTGCTTTGTGAAATGTAGAGAGTTCCGCTACCATTTTGACAGGATTTGTCACGTTTGCAATAGTCCTATGCAACTTCTATAGAATTCTCTGTGTGTTTTCATGCAAACTGCAATATGCTATTATGTAAAGTCCAGACTTTACCTTTTGGCACAGCTGATGTTTTTATTTTGTGTCTTCTGTACTTCAACTCTGTGCTGTTTTAAACATTAGACCCTACCAGTTAAACAGTTAATGGGTTGGGGCTTCTTTTTGCATTTACTCATCTACAACTTACTGAAAAGATGAAGTCATAGTCTCGGATTGTGTCATTTGGATACATCACAGCAAGTGTAAAAGGTATATAATTTCCACAAGATAAGTGCTCGTACATTGATTTCACTTTCCTTGTTAAGTGCTTTGATGACTAAAAGTAGGATTCTCCATCTGCTAGAATTTGTTATGGCTATGGCTCTAGTTTAAAATCTATCCATTACATTAAAAATAGATTTGGCTGTATAACCATAAGACATTATGTTAGTAGCATATAAACTATTTGATTAATTTAAAGCTAATTCACTAAATAAAAGATATTTGCAAATTGGAAAATAAGAAATACAGTTATATTTTTATTCCACTTTCACTTTAGCCAAATAATAAATTTTTCATTTTCCCTTCTTACTGCAATTGTATCAAGTTTTGTTTCTTTTTTGTTTGTTTTAAACTTGCTTAAACTAAGGTTTCCTTTTCATAAAGCATGTAAGATAAAGATTTTCTCTTTTTACTTTCTTTGTCTTTCATTCCCACGCAGATTCTTATAATCACACTTTTATTTCTATTTCTCTAATTTATTGCAACCACCTTTTCCTTTTCCTTTCATGAGGCTTAGGAAAATCTGAACCTTTCTGCTAGAATGGAAATAAAATCAATGTGGTCCTCTCCTTGTGTTGAACAGCTATTAGTCCATAAAGGACATAAAGAAACTACAGAATTACTTTTGAATCAATTAGGATCCCAGGCCAAATATTAGGATTTTAAAATAACACTGTATATAAGAGTTCTTATCACAGTAACTTTACTTGCATGTTAGGCAGCTTTCTGAAACCTTTGTGTCTGGTTTTTTGGGGGTTTTTAGAGGACGTAAGCTTTTGATTATAGCCATGCATTGTGGTTTTGTGTATGTTTCTGCAGTGTTTGATCTACTGGAGACAAATTCCAATTTCAGTCTCAGACTTGTATTACATATGTAATACAACAAATGTTGGGAAGATTAGTGTGCTATTGATTCTCAGCAGGAACCACTAACACTTTTCAATGATACAACTGTTTAGAAGAATTTTTGTGAGGTACTTTATTCTGAATTAACCACAAAACTAGCTTTTCAGCCCAGTTTCCCAATAAATAGTGAACATCAGATGGAGCTGAAAGCTACATTTTTTAAAAAAGTGCTCATAACATATAGCTAAAGGCACTTTTGCTAGAGTGTGAATTGTTTGCCTGTTGGTAAGTTTACAAAGGTAAATTTCTACATTTTATTTTCCTCAACATTAGCCCTCTGAAAGTTCTGGTATTGTATATCAGAGATTTAATGGAAAAGTTCACCATCAAGGATATGATAAGATTAAAAGGAAATGAAAGCCTTATGTAAGTAATGCAGTATACGTTCAGTTTCCAGTTTTCCCCTCATTGACAAGCACAAAACAAAGAAATTGCCATCGCCTGCTGAACAAAGAAACTTGTTGTAACCTACAAACTGGCTTCCGAAGAAAGCAGAAGTCAGCAACAGGAACTGGTGTCCTATGCCCACTTATGTATTCACATTAAAGATATAAAAGTAACTCATGGTCCTCCCAAAATGTGCATTTCTCTCCACAAAATATGCCTGTGTGACCTTAACTATGCCCTCATTTGGACCCACAGGGGGTGCCCAGTCTAATCAATGCTCCATGACTGACCACTGCTGCAGTGAGACTTTGTCTGTAATTCAATTGGCCCCATTCCTGGGAACAGATATGTTGTTAATAGTTTGAAGGAAAAATATCTATATGGGCATGCTTATAAATAATTAAGAAACTTGTTCATGATTGGTGGTAATTCATAATAGCTTGCAAATATGTATATATATTTGTGCACGTGTCTATATATATCTATATCTGCTTGCTTTACTAATCATAAGTATATACCCTAAAAGTAATTCATAATAAGTAAATTCATAGTAAGTAAATTCATGGAAATAAAAGCTCTAAAAGCTTATTACAGGATCCTATGAACCCATTATCATGGTCAATTTGTGGGCTGAGTAACCCATGTAGGTCATGGCTGTAACAGTTATGTGTTCAGAAAGAAATCAGCCTAAATGGCTAGCTTTTCATATTAAGAAACAGCAAATTATCACTTTTCTTGTAATTACTAATATTCATGGTTTCTAATGTTAGTCTTTGCATTATTAAAATGATTAATAACATAATAACAACATCTTACCCACACACTCTAGGAGAAACTGAAGTATCTTTTGTTTTATTAAAACATCTCAGTCCTAATTTGTCATAAATTTGTTTTGTCATGATTTTGGACAAAGTTCATACACAAAAGAATGCTCTTTATTTTCTGATAACACTACAGATCGGAATTTAGTACTCTGGCTATAACTAGTAATATTTGCATTTCTCTACTATTGTCATCTGTCTGTCCACATAAACATGCACATATACAATATTTTACTATCATATTATTTTTCTGACCCAAAAGTCTGCTAGCACCTGGGAAAGACGTTTAGATTTATGTTTACATTTTGCTTAAAAGGTATTCCAGTCTGTGCACTACTCTCATCTTTGTTTTGTCTGACATAAAATTCTTTAAAATCCTCCCGCTTATGCAAAGACTTTCAACAGAGATATTAAGATCAATATGAATGAAGTATATCTTGAAAAGGGTGGCTTTGCATATTTGTGTGAAATCACTAGAAGAAAATGCAGAAAAGGGGTTAAAAGGATCGCTCTTTTTTGCAACGGGGGATATAATTTCCATTCTTTGAAGTTCAGAAGTGCACATTTTTTGGTTCCAGAGATTGGAAAGTATGGAACTTTTTTGGTTAGATCAGCACAGTGACTTGTTAAGGAAGACCCTGCTTTTTAACAATAGGAGGATAACAACAACCATTTTGCCTCTTAAAGGTTGACCTGAAAAAAATCTTCTCTAAGAATGAAGCGAGTTGTAATAGAAGCTCCAAGTAAAGTCAAAGCTTGCTTAATCTGTCTGATTTTTTCTTTTGATTCCTGAAACCCAGAAATGGTATTCTGATTAGTGGCTTCAGGTACTGTTTTAATTACACTGGAGAAGGCCCTTACAATAAAGAGAGATTGGTCTTTACTGCTGGAAAAGGCACTTTGAATAAGAACTGCATAGCTTTTCTGTAATCAGAGACACTTTCACATAACACCTGCTGAAAATAAACTAATTGTTTCTGCACTTTTTTGGCAGGAAGAAGGGTTAATGGGACCATATGTTATATTTGTATTGCATTTCTTAAGGGGACAAGTGTACAGATGCTACAGAATCATAGAATCACTTAAAGATCGTTGAGTCCAACCATTAATCCAGCACTGCCAAGTCCACCACTGAACCATGTTCATAAATGCACCATCTGCACGTCTTTTAAATACCTCAGGTATGGTGACTCCACATTTCCTCATGCAGCCTGTTCCACTGCTTGACCACCCTTTCAGTGAAGAAATGATTCCTAGTATCTAATTTAAATCTTCCCTTGTGCAACTTGAGGCCATTTCCTCTTGTCCTGTTGCTTTTTATTCGGGAGAAGAGGCTGACCCCCCACTTGCTCCTCCTTTCAGGTAGCTGTAGAGAGTAATAGGGTTTTCTCTGAGCTTCCTTTCCTCCAGGCTAAACAACCCCAGCTCTCTCAGCCAGTCCTCATAAGATTTATGCTCCAGACCCTTCCCTAGGTCTGTTGCTCTTCTCTGGATGCACTCCAGCACCTCAATGTCTTTCTTGAAGTGAGGGGCCCAAAACTGAACACAGGATTCAAGGTGTAGCCTCACCAGTGCAGAGTACACTGAAAATAAAAATAACTCCAGCCCCCAAAAGTCTATTTGTTCTAGCAATTTTTAATAATGGAAAAGAAGAATTTCCTGTATAAATGTGAATTCAGTGATAAATGTAATTAAGTGTGTTCTGGCAAAAATTAAACAAAATTATATTGTCTAATATGGTCAAAGAAGCATAGAGAAGAATATTTAAACCAAAAAGCATTAAAAGAAAACTTCTTTTATACATATCTAATCCATTATGACTAAAAATCAAACAAAAGAACCTTGCATCAAAGAGCTAATCTAAAAGGTGTATGCTTTCTTTCATAATCTGGCCCACAAAAGATGTATAATTTATTTTTTTATTTTGTGTCCTTTCCTTGTGTCAATGAATACATACATACATACATACATACATACATAAATATATATATATATATATATTTTGCTGTCCCACTCACAGGAGACCTGCAGCCAGGAGAAGGAATTTTCCATATTATCCCAGTATCCTTCCACCAACCTGTAGACCATCTTGTGCCCTCACTTTCAGCACTGCCTGTCTTCACCCCTAGCATCATTTACTATTATCTCACATCTACCTCAGTATGCTTCAACCCCAGTCCAGAAATTATTCACATTTTTCAGTTAAAACTACCCTGAGTCCTTTGTAACATTATGGTTTGACCTCACTCATCTCGGAATGAGTTGCCCCAAACTGCATCTTATGTTAGGATCCAGAGGAAATGAGAAATATGGTGGCAATAGCAGTGGTCAGGAGTGATGGGGACAAGGAGGCAAGTTTACGGGAAACAAGTTTGCATTGGTGCACAGGTTGAAAAGAGAAAATGAAATTAAAAGCATTTTTGGACCAAAAGGTTTGAAAAACAGACCTTAAAAATATAAGGATCTAGAAGGTACACTAGACTAGACTAGAACAGAACAAACCAGAACAGTTGCAGTTGGAAGGGACCTACAATGATTATCTAATCAAATTGTCCTTCCACTTCAGGGCTGATCAAAAGTGAAAACATGTTATTAAGGGCATTGTCCAAATGCGTCTTGAGCACTGACAGTCTTGGGGCATTGACTACCTCCCTAATAAGGCTGCTCTGTGTGTCTGACATCCGCTCAGTAAAGAAATGTTTCCTTATACCTAGTCTGAACCTCCCCCGGTGCAGCTTTGAACCATTTCCACAGGTATTGTCAGGTTATACTGCAGAAGAACAGTTTGTGAACCATGAGTCCAAATGCAAATACCTCATTCATGGATTAATCCTGTGCTGGGTTTGGTGGGTTTTGATGTGCTGTGTTAGACTTGCCTTAAATATTCTGAAATCCATCTTTTTGGGGTAGATCACATCTGTCATATAAGAACTGTTGTCACTGAAGGTGCTCAAATGTATAGACCCATTTTAAGATAAATTAAGGTTGTCAGGAGAGTGTCTGAGGAGTCTAATCTAATCTACCGCTTCTCACTCTGAGTTCAAAACAGACTAAGTGCATGACCTTCACAGCAGTCTACATACGCTGTCCTTCAGCTAGGAGACATTGTCATACCTGTTTGCTCTGTTCTGTGGACAAGGTAAAGGTCTGAGCTTCTAATGCTTCCTGTAGCCTTTGAGGGATATTAGAGAAGACTAAAGATCAGCTGTAACTGCTCCATAACAGGTTTTCATTAATCACATTTGTAACTTCCTTTTACATCAGTGAGATTTCTCCATGTGATTTTGGGAACAAGATTTGGCCTTTGATGTGATTTGTATAAATCATAGCTTATTAATTCTAGGTTTGACAGAGAGTCAAATATGTTTAGGTAACAATAAAATGCAAGAGTATTAGCAAGTTCTCCTGTAACTACCCTAATCACAGCTCCTTAGAAGATGACACCCACTGGCCTTGAAAAAAGTTGAGTGAAAAAATATGAGGCAGATTAATAAAATTATAAACTGGAATATCCTGTGAAGTCACACTTGTTGGAACTGTCTTTGTCAAGCAGAAGGAGTCTTTGTTATGGTGATCCACGATTTAAACAAGAATTCTACTTCAGATTGAATTTAGGTTTAAACTTAGCTTCAGTACTAAAGTTAATTACATTTGTAACTACTCTGGTATCACTTTTAAAGAGATACCTGGCTGAAAAGAGTTCAGGCACACAGTTGATCTGACACAGATGACATTAAAAGGTGTCTAAATAATGGTGAGGAACATCAGGGAGGTATGCGTTTTCCCCATACAAATCAGGGAAGGTAAATCTAGGTGACATTCTAAGTGAACCTTGTGGAATCTTGTGTCCTTTCAGCCATGAATTATTAAGGTCAAATTTTCTTTGTGGCAATCCCCATGACCTCTAGACAATTTGTGTTAGACAAAAAGGAAGTTCACAACAGAACAGGAACAAGTAAGCAAATTGTAATGTGAAATAGCACAGATAACAATGTAGGAGGCAATTCAGAGCATCTACCTCTGTCTGCTATGATTTTATGTTTTTAGTTGACTTTAGATGAATCAAGCTTATTTTGACTGAACTAAGTGATTTGATTATTGAACTCAGTGAGTGCACTATCAGGTCTTATTACAGGTGATGTGTGTTTCTTACAAAGGGAAGAATCTGGAGAGGAACCCAACAGGATGAAATTTATTTATTTGTATCTTAGGTATTTTGTCTGTTCTTGGTCTTTGAACCTTGTACTAGTGCCAGGAGCAGCAGAGAAACTCCATTCTGAAAGTCTGCAAATGCTTGCTAAATCTGCTCTGGCTTACTGCTCCCAGCCCCTTACTACTGCTGCTTGAAACGTTCATTCCTCACAGCTCCCCTAATCTCCCTGATGTCTCTTCTTCTTGAATTGGATTTTCATTGTATCAAAATTGAAAGTCATAGACACTAGTGTTAAGGAAAAATAAATTTGGATATATCTAAATTTATGGATCCATTTATCAATATATCTAAATTTTCTTGCATCCATTTATCAATAGATGTAAGAAAAATCCATTCTGCCTACATAGCTGGTGTCGAATGAGCTCTGATATTCGCCCACTTTACACTGTGGTGATGTTAAGGCATTGAAAATAAGAGTTTCAAGCCATTTTCTACTTCAACACCTAGATATGAAATAACAGTAAAGTTTGTTTGATGTCACCCAGGACAACCAAGAGTCCTTATCCTTGCTGATAATCTTCTGAGCCATCTGATCCTTCAACAATTTCTTTCTTAATACAGGGGCTCAAAATATCAATTCTGCTTTATATATGACAGTAGTTTGCTTTAAATTGAAATGGAATCTCAAAGTCCATCGGTACATTAGTTTTACTGTAAATCATTGTCTGTATGATACTGTTCATATAAATTTTTCAGACCACAAGTTTGAATTCAAATCTTTGATATGTCTCTTATAACATATAATCAAAACAGTGTTTTTTAGTTTGGTGTTGAACTAATCCCCTGTTTGTGGAATTGCAGTATTGCAATCTTTCACAATGCTTGCTCCTAATGAGAGATGGCCAGGTATTGGATCATGCTGCCCAGAGAAGTGCTGGAGTCACCATCCTTGGAAGTGTTCAAGAAATGTGTAGAAGTGGCACTTGGGTACACAGTTTCATGGTGAACGTGGCGGTGTGGGATTAATGGTTGCATTCTATGCTCTCTGAGGTCTTTGCCAGCCTAAATGATTCTACAAATATATGATTAAACCCTTCCAACAGATGGCAGTCTACATTTACAGTTTGGGATTCCCTTTGTCTTTTTGTGAACAAAACAAGATGATGCATTCTGCATAAAGCTGTGGTTCAGTGAATAAGTAAGTAGGGCCACTGCTGTGCCCATCAGGATAACTCTCATGATACATGGAGGTAACACAATGGAAATCGCAGTTTAGAAATCCAATTTATCTCACTGTGAATGGAATTGCATCCACTACAGACAGCAATTAGTTTTGTTCTATAACACTCTTATAGAAATGTGACATTGAAAAACTATTTGCAAACTCCTAAGCTTGAATTCAGGGAGCTTAGAAAAAATGTTAATTCCTGGTATGCAAAAGAAAACAAAGAATTTTTTACCAACTGTGGCCAAAAGGTCATATCACAACTGCTGATGTAATGAAGCAAAAGCTTCTTTCAACTTTAGTTGCTTACACAGTTTATAGGAGCATATTATGCTGTGGATACCTATTTCTCTCAGCATTGAGTTTCTGTCACAGGTGAATTATGGATAGCTCTATTGCAAGTCTATACTTTTATACCAGTGTCCATAGCCCCAAGACTGATAAACAAATGATGCCTGTTATTAAAGAACTTGAACACTGATTTTTTTCCCCTGAGGTTTTGCAAAATAGAAGGTTTCCTCATAAAGTAAATATATACCACCAGTCCTGTAGAAGTTTTAGCATGTTAATGCAAAGTAAGTGTTTCCTGCCTACATTTAAGACAGTGAATGATGTGTTTATGTATTAGATGTTATAAACTGATTACCTATGACGAAAGGAGATGTAGCTTAATAGTGCAAGAAGTTCCTTATACTCTCATATTTTGTCTGCATATGAACCAGCCGTCTGGCAGAGATTAATTTCTTTTTTAAAGAATGGGTTTACATTTTTCATTGCTTTCCCTCTTCCTAAATTCATGCTCAGTGTTATTCCTTGAGTCAGCCAGAAACATATAATAACAGACATTGTAGAGCTCAGCACACCTGGCTGCTGGGAAGTACAGGAGCTTATGTCTTCTGCTCATAGCAATTAGAAATTGTGTCACTTATTTTCTCTGGGAAAATTCATTACCAACATATGGCGTTGGGCAGGGCTCCTACACAGTTTTACCTTAGAATTACCTCTAATTTAAAAATATTTTTTTTTAAATTGAAAAGTTTTAATTAAATTCAGAACTCATTTGTTTCCCCATGAGAACTTCTCTACACAGAGACGTGTTCAGAACCAGTGTTTTGAGGATTGAATATTTTTATTTTCTACCCTTGGGGGCAAAAGCAGTGTCCATATAAATAACACAAGAAAGGAACTACTGTCCTGGGCCTGGGTTACACAAAAATTCTGTTATTCACTTTTCTTTTCTCCAAATATACCTTTTTGGAGTTTTTTGGTGTTTTGTCTTCTTTAAAGAGACTGAACTGCTGGTAATTAATGACTCAAACATTGGACCACCTGCAGTGACTGTCCAGGTGGTGTAAGAGACTGGACTATTGGTGCTAATGGTGTTAAACAAGATAAAGAAAGAGGCAAACCCTGCGAGGTGGGGTAGTATTTCTTTCTCCTTACACAGATGACTCAGCTATAATAACTCCCTGGAACAGTCAAACCCAGCCTGAAGATTTTCATCTCTTGTTGATGAGCCATAATCGGCCATAATGGACTCAGCTGCACTGATGTAAGAGACATCTGCAACATCTTAGAAGGTCTCAAAGACCTCCCTAAATATCCATGACTTAGAGTATTATATCATCCAGTGTAAACCTCCCCACCCCAGGGAGGGGTACTGGGGGTGTTATATAACTCTGAGTTTTGGGGTTTCTGTCACCCACCTGGGGCTGCAACATCCACCCTGATGAATCTGGGGCAGGGCTTGGGAAGCTTCTCCTCATGGGTTGGTTTAAACCAGTTTTATCAGTATTGTTATCAGCATTCTTCTTGGTAGTTATTTCTTCACTTACATCTTGGCATATTTGGTCTCTTCCTTTCTCTGTTGGAGAAACAATATTGAATCTGAGGGAGGAGACTTCTGTTTGGGGTTTCCCCCCTCCAAATTGTCTCAAACCAAGACAAATATATAGATATTTGCCTTTATCTGTGCCACATGACTCAGGAGTATGTAGTTTTCCAGTCAATGCTGATGCAGGAGTCCCTTTAGTCCTCCCTGTTTCCCTTCAGTTTAAGTATGCCAAAAATCCCTGTTGCACAGTCACCCTATTCTAGATGAAAAAGCATTGTAACATGGAGTGCAATGTTTGCCGAAGAAATTATGCCCAAATATTTAAACCAGGTCAATTTCTTTGCACAGAGACAGATGATTGCATGTTGTTTCAGTGTGGTTTAATGAGTTACCAGTTGTAGTAAGTAAATACTACAAGTCTGAGTAAGCCTGTACTGATTCCAATACTTAGCTCCTACATGTCTTTTCTAGTCATAAGTCTCAAAGGGGGCAGTTGGTTCCTCATTTTGGAAGTAGAGAAACTGAGAAAGGGTGAGGAAGATGGATTGCATCATAGTTTATGATCTTTTCTCCCAACTCCCAAGAGCATAATCTAAATATTTAGAAAAAAAGACAGGTTTTCACAAATCTCATCTGAGAAACATTGAGACAACTCACCTTATCTTTCTTTAAATGTTACCTAGAAAAAGAAAAGCAGCTGCAGACAATAGTAAGAAGTCAGCCTAGAAGGGTGAGTTACTTATTCTGTTACAGATAACGATATGACATGAATTCCATAGTGGAAAGGTCTGATCCAGTCATTTAAAAATAAACATTCAGTACCTTTTGAGGTAGATACCTTGTAGCTGAGAGATATCCATGTAAGGCTGGCAGATACAACCGCAAACCCAGAAGTTATTCATACTTCTGCTTTTCTGAGTGGGACAGCCTAGGACATCAAGAGGGCGTTAAAGACCTATGCATGGGCAAGCAAGTAAAGCCAGAAACATTCACTGTTCTTTCATAACTAGAAAAGCATTAAAATAATTCTTATGTGACTAAAGATGGATGCAATTCACTCGAAGCTCTCACGCATCACACAGGTTTGTCATGTGTCAGAGAGCTATTCTACAATCCGTAATTACCATGGGGAAGGCAGCTGCACACCTGGCTTAACCACTTTGAGAGGGTGGTGCCCATCTTGCATCCACTGTACCACAAAGTAGCATGAGCCACTTGAAAACTTTCCTAAATGAGAAAAAATCATGCCCATAATTCAACACTTCTTAACTGCAATGACTGAGGCGCTGGAGGAAGCTCTAAAACAGATAGGGTACAGGATCTTGAGTGATATCATTTTACTTCAGTTGGTGCCTTTACCTGACAATCAGGTAAGAAATCTGAGTGTTGAGACTCTCTCAGGATTAAAGCTTGAATTATGAGATGAGCTAGTGGTCTGGATTGTGCTAGTTTGGCTTTAGTTCACTCTGCCAGGCTCAACATTAACCATATTTCACTGACTGCCAAAGTAAAGAAAGACAAAAAACCAAGACCAGCAGGCAGCATTTCAAGAGTACGTTTAAAGAAAAAAAAATGTTTCCCACCCGCACCTCACAGATTGTCTTCTAAGAAATCAATACAGTTAAATAACTCCTGTCAATTTTGGACACTGTTTACATTTTATAGGCTTGGATTTTGATTCTTATATTGATTTTATGTTGATATAAATCCTTCACTTCAAAGGAGCTACTTGATATAAGTCTGTAACAGAACATAACAGGACCTGTTTGCTTTCCTCAAAGGTCTTTCGCTCTCTACAACTATCTGAAAGGAGGCTGTAGCCAGGTGGGGGTTGGTCTCTTCTCCCAGGCAACCAGCAGTAAGACAAGAGGGCATGGCCTTAAGCTGTGCCAGGGGAGGTTTAGGTTAGATATTAGAAAGAAATTCTTTACAGAGAGAGTAATCAGCCATTGGAATGGGCTGCCCAGGGAAGTGGTGGATTCTCCATCCCTGGAGGTTTTCAAGACGAGGCTGGACGTGGCACTTAATGCCATAGTCTAGTAACCACAGTGGGGTTGGATCAAGGGTTGGACTTGATGATCTCAGAGGTCCTTTCCAACCCGTCTGATTCTATGATTCTATGACTTCAGTGGAACCAGCCTAAAACAGGAATGGTCAGAAGACTCCACCATAAATTGTAGGAGCACTTAATTTCATTTTAAGTACATGTCACATAACTACATTGCTAAGACAAATTCCTTCTGCAGGCTATGTTGGTGCTAATTACAAAAAAAAAAAAAAAAAGCCAGATGAAGAAAGCTCAAAAAAGATGTTGATCTTGAAAGTGAGTAGAATCTAATTTGGGTAACTCAGTACATATATAGGAGAGAAAAATAAGTTGGATCAGATATTCAAACTGTTCCTTTTATGTCCCTTAGAGCAATGACAGTGTATGTGTGTGGGTGTGTCTGAGTGCCTGTAGAAATAAAGATGTAAGTGCTTACGTGTGTCTGCAGACAAATTATATATTTATATCTTAAAGTTAAGGGGAGGATAAGTGGAACTAGGTAGAAAAAATACCCCCAAAACTGTCAGAGCTCATTTCCTTAAGTCTTTGCTCTATCTGGACACAAAAGTACAAATGAAGCTTAGTCAGTTTATAATTTGGTAATAATGTAGGTGCTTCTCTTAAGGGACAAGGCTATTCTGTTTGGAAGGATTAAGAATGAGAAATAGCAGCTCAAATTTTTGAAAAGTGATAATAAAGAATTTTTCAGTTTAAGTCTTTTGAAAGTAAAATCCAGCTTTGTGACTTCAGAAGTATATGATAACTTTTTTTTTAGGTTCATAGACCATTTCTCATGCCATAAGCAGGTTTTGCACAGACACCTGCTGGACATCAGGGATGTGTAGCTGTTTGATATCTTTACTGTGCACACTTGGCAGGAGCTGCCCTGTTCTCTGTGGCTTCTCATGCTACCCAGGTCTGGAGTGAGTCAGGGAGTCTGTTGTCATTAACAGATGCCTGTTCTTCAGGGACCTCACAATTTATTCCTTTCTTCCATACCCCCAGTACTTGGGAAATTTTGAACAATATCCTTTGTATGTAATTCGAAAAAAAATCATGTGTTAAATTGTAGGACACTACAGTAAAATGATATATTTAATCTTTTTCTGTGAACTTATATGGTTCAAATATTGTCTCTCTTGCCGTTCCCCTCTTTTTGCCAAGTCCTGCCTCTTTTCCGTATTGCATGGCCTAAATGCTTTTTCCAGGTCTTTATAAAGTTGTTTTGGTTTTTTTGGGGTTTTGGTTTTTTTTTTTTCGGTTTTTTTTTTTTTTTTTGCTTTGTCTGTCACACAACACAGGTTTAAACTTACTGCTTGCTCTGAAAATGGGCCTTGGGTAAGGACATGAAGTCCTCATGAGCGCAATTAGTAACAGTCTGTAAACCTCCCTTTGAAAGTTTCTTTTCACATGTCACCCGATCCAGCTGTGTCTGCTTTTGGTTACATGGCTCATGAAAAAAACCCTGAATAGGTTTGTCTTGCAGAAAAAAAATCATGCTTTATAGCCTTGTCCATAAGGAGGAAACAGAGAGAAGGAGACGTATAAGACACATTACAGATTATTTTAGACATCTTGTGTGCTGCCAATATCATTCTATGTAATGAATTTTACAATTCATTACTACAAGTTCAGGAATTCACAGATGTTTACAATACTAAAAATGAGTTAACACGTGCTTTGGGGTGCACTGACAGAGCTTTAGAGCTGTAGAGAGGGAATATCCTTTGCTCTACAGGTTTATTTCAGTAGGATCTCAGCAAATGCTGTAAGAACTGCTTGGAAATGCTGCTACTCAGCAGTGTTACACTGTCAACTTATATTCATTCTTTACTATAATTTTTGTGTTTTGGAAGAAAAAACTATTTGTTGAATAATTAACCCACTGTTACCCCACCTTCGAAATAGTGACTTTTGCTTATTATAAGGAAGGTTAGAAATTAAAAAGTGTTTCAGACCCATCTGTAATAGGAATGACACAGCTGAAGTATTGTCACACAGGATTTCCTACTCTCAACAATTTGAGTGTTTGCTGGAGGGCATAATGTCATTTTTACTGGCAGTCCTCTCAGTGACAGGCACACAAAAACTAATGTAACTTTCTAATACCAATAAATATTCATTAGGTCTTGAAAGATAATGATGGTCAGAACATTGAAGGACAGCCACAGCTTAAAGGGGAGATAATGACAGAATGAGACTTTGGGTGTGAAATTTTGGTCAGTTTTTCTTGGAGGCAAGATATTGGATAAAGACAGATGAACACAGAAAAAAAAATGACATTCAGGAGAATAGAAAAATAAATAACTACTCGTGGATTGCATGCCAGTTATTCCATTAATGATTCTTGTAACTATGGTCATGTCTTTAAACTTTTAAACTATGTCTCTCCATGGTTAAAAAGGGAGAAGGAATGAGCTGGAATACTGGACTGTGATTATTCCTGGGGATGAATAGCTAGCATACAACTGACATGATAATGGCCCAAGTCAATTAGCATTTTTTGAGATGTATCTGGGCAAAAGTTGAGAGATTTTATGCACCAGGGACTATTTCCAAAATTAATATGCACAAGGCCAAATGAGGTTTTGTTTCTCTCCTCTCAGGACAGGTCTCCAGAACTTTAGTATTCCAGGAGTTTCTCTTAATCCATAATTTGGCAGAGTAAAACACAAAACACCAAAAAACCAGGGACCATCAGTTTCACACTGCTAAAATGCCCCTATGAGCAGCTGTAAAGTAACCCTTAAAATATTTCAGACCTTTAAACTTAAAAAAATCAGCAGGAACAAGAACCATGATTCAGCACAAGGTTCTATTAGTAGAGACTTAAGGGATCCTCAGCACACCGCAGCGTGAATGTAGCTTTCTGGGTTCCTTTATATAGCTGTGGGTGGGTAATCTTGAAGACTGTCCATATTTCTATGCTAAAATGTTTATTAAAATGCCCAACTCTGGTAGATTTCTTATCTTCTCTTGTACCCTAGCACCTGGGTAATTACATTATTTTATTACTATTTTTTTTTTAAATTTTAGTTGTTGCATACCTATTTATTAATTTTTAGGTAATCTTTAGGTGTAAACATCCTTGAAAATTTAATTTCACTACCAAAATATATAAAAACTGATTTTTACATTCCTCCTTTTTCCACCTACACATTCCTTACTCTATTCTCAGTGAGCACAGTGCTGACATTTTAACTCTGGTATGTTCTTTATCACTTTCCTTTTCGTATGTTGGAGGTACTTTGCATACCAACATCACATGTTCTCTATTTCTGGAGGAACTCTTCGCTCTCTACCCTTCACTGTCTTTAGTCTTTGCTAAAGAGCATCATAGCAATTCTCCTCAATAGCACTTTTCTTCCTAGAATGAGAGATCTAACTAACACCAACTGGACTGGTAGCTTCTCCTAGACTTGGCCTTACAACTCAGAAAATGTCATTACCAGTGTTTTAGATACAAATTAAAAAAAAAAAATCTTAACACGTAGAAGAATGTTTCCTTAATACTATCCCCTCATTTGCCAACATGGGATACGTGGTAACTGAGCTGCATTACCATACCTATAAAAAGAGCAATCATAGCAGTCCAAGCTGCCTTGACTGCCAATATGTCTTAGTAACCTTTTATATTATAGCAGTGTTGTTACTGCCACAATAGGTTAGGATATGTCACCATTTCTATTATATTTGAAACCACATTTTTCAGAGCTTTATAACTTTCATACTGTGATAAACACTGAACTGAATCTTTATATATGGTTTGTCAGATAACATAGATGAAGACATAGTGGCTGGAACTATGGGTGGTATATTACAACAAAATGGTAAAAAAAAAGGCAAGAGCAGGTAGATTTCTCTCATTTTTGATAGTACAAAATTTAAACATTCTTAAAAGAACATAAAGTCTACTCTGAAATTAGGCTATTTTTGATCCTGTAAAGAAGATTCCTGTATTATCTGAGTGAAGTAAAACTAAAATCCAAGAGCTCTTAAGACCTAGGATAGTGTTACATTTTTACGATTTCTGTAGGTTGAACAAGGAAGTTATCGCTGCTGGGGAATACTCCTTGGGAGAACTGGCAGAACAACACGTTCTCAGTGTGCGAGGGTGGTTCTGAGGCATGTCTGGCAATACTGACAGCAATGCTAACAGGCAGACTGTCAAAGAAATAGGAAAACTGCATACCTGATGAAATAATGTGAATAAGCTCTTTTAAGAGGGTCATGGCATTCCTCCTTCCCATGGGTACCTCTGCAGTTTTTTGTGCAGTGCACAAACCGATACAACAAGCCAAGATTACAAATATGTAGCTCCCTTCATCAAAGATGACAAAGCAAGTGCTTCTAGCTAAGGTATTAAATTTAATTCATAAATCTAGGCAATATTTGGAGAGGTGAAAAAGAAGACACCTAAACAAGGCCATCAGTTTGAAGCAGCATACTTGGATATCATGTCACCAGGGTAGCCATCCATGTCCAGTCATTAAGAAGTCAAATCCTGCAATCAAAAATCTGATAGATGAATGCTTCCTCCTGCCAGAAACTCCTGCCACCTATTCCGTCATGTCTTTATGTATCCACATGTCCCTATGCCAATTCCCAGCTGAGAGAAGAAGCACTCAGCTTGACCTCTCTGTGTTTGGATGTGCTCATACCCATGTCCTGAATACCCATCAGTATCTCTGAGTATATTCAGGGCAGCATATGAGTTCCAGCATTAAATCAAAGTGAAAAAATACCTGTCTGCTCACAACACCTGTATGATGAAAACCTTAAAATTGTAGTTCTTTATTTTTCCAAGATTTGGTTTTATTTTTTTAAGTAAAATTGAATAGACAACAACAAGACACAGCTGATTATGAGAACCATCTTTAAACTGCAACAGTGTACCAAACACACTGACGAGATTAAAAGGTACAAACTTTGTTAGAATCTGTGGGGAGTTGTCCTTCCCAGTGGAGATGAAAATCCTCTTATGATATTAGAGGATTTCTTGAGATTCACAGGCATTATCATGTAACAGTGAACTGCAAGCATTAGTAATAAAGTTTTAAAAGTTATTCGGTTTACCTATACTCATCTTTCACCTTATTCAATTGCCTTGTATATTTTACTATTTGACTATTTGACAGTTAAATATTAAACTTCCTGCAAGTCCATGTGTAAATTTAACTTTACATTTATGAAGTGCACACTGTTTTTAAAACATATTTAAACCAAAAGTATTGCGTATTTATGTGAAAAGAAAAAACACAGTGCTACTTTGAGCATGACAGCTAAGCAGTATAGACCACATGTAACCCAGAAGTCTTTTCTAACTCTTGAATTCTCGCGCACAGTCCAGTCTTGTGTCCATGCTGGGGCATGCACTGTGCTTTCTCTTCTGTATCTTTGTTTCAGCGTGAAATGTACTTGTGTGGGTGAACCAGGTCAAAATTAAAATAAGCTCCAGGACTACATGGTGTGCAGGAAACCACATCTACTTTGCTGGTCAACAGACCCACAATTTTCTACTTGCTATTTAAATAAACGCAGAGAAAGCTTTACAAGAAACATATAGATATAGGAGCCATAAAAATTAATCTTTTTTTTCAAAAATTAATAAGATTTAGGAAATATAATCTGCTCATAGATATTCCACCACACAATCATGCTAAATGAATTTATATATATATTTTTATATATATGTATAAATATACACACACTGTTTGATAAAAGTTTATCTCCATTTTAATGGAAAAGATTTATAGAAAATAAGTTTTTATTGACAAAAAAGTGCATTTGCGTTCGAAAACCAAATGCAGAAGTGAAATTAACCAAATAACAGAAATATACCCTGTGCATGGAACCAATCAAAATTTTCTGGTTTTATAATATTTGTAACAAGCTGTTTACAAATTACTGACAAGCAGAAATCATTCAGAGAAACCGGGTGTAGAGCTATGAATAAATGTATGTTTTACATACATTTACATATGTTTTGCAGCCTTCTACAGATGGTGTGTAAACTGAGATCAACTTTAATTAATATAGATATTGAACATTATTCACCCATTCTTGCAGTCATCCATTTTTTTGGATGAATTTGCAGTTGCCTTTGCATAAAAATTTTAATCTATCTATGCATGAAGAAAACAGTGTAATAAAAACATCAAAATAAAAAACACTGATATACTCAAAACATAATTTTGCATATTAATGAGAAATTATCATTAATAAAAATATAATCATTAAAGAAACAACTCAACAGAGAAGCAAAGACAAAATAGAGCAGCTGAGAAAACCACAAATGTGTTTATAAGATTCGTAGAATTATGTTTGTTTCTTTGGTTTAATAACAAGGTAAGATATTAGTATACATCATCTTTATTGAGCTGGAAGGAACGTTTTGCTCAGTATATTGTACAAAATAATAAGTTGTCCTTGAATTTCTGTGTGTTTACCACCAAAAAATGTACTCCTGGGTTATGACTGGGATTTACAGAAACCAAATGTAATCAGATTATTTCTTGAAAAGTTATCTTGTGTCTGTTGATATTTATAAAACAAATAAATCATGCTCTGCATTTTTGCAGTGGAGAATCACTGTAGTTCAGAATCACTGTAGAAGCTTGATCACAATAAAGAAGGTAAAAAAATGCTTACATATGCTTACTAAATGAGGTGACAGCATAGTAAAATATTGAAAATGCGTTACTGTTCCTCATTTCTCCAACCCTTTCCACTCTTAGTTTAGCATCAAAGATGGTGGTATTCTATACTCTTATTGATTAATTTTTCATATCCAGAACGTTTGTTTTGAACCTATTAAAGAGTCTTTAATTCCAATACCATATATTTTAATTGCAATATTATTGGTAAAAAACATCTGATTAGTGAAGCCTTGGAAATTTTTTTTTTCTGAACACTGAGCACTAGAAAAATCAACATACGAATATTTTGCAAGAGAAATATATATTCTCTGTGATTATAATAGTGCTTATTGAAAAATATTGATCCAAAATCCAAACAATGAAAGATCAAAAAATACATTTTATCACACTTCCATTCAGTATCACCTATAGTTCACTGATACAGTCTAGGCACAAAAGCAATATGTGAATTAAAACATTAGACAAATGTATGAATACATTTCATGAAATATTTGCCTAAATTTCATGAGGTGTTTTCCCTACAATTTATTTAGCAAGATAATGGGACACCCAAAGTTTTTTTCTACATTGCATTTTCTGAAAGTCATTTTTGCCTTGAAGTTTCATCAATGCTTGAACATTTAAAATTTATTCATGTGCAAAATGAGAAATCATTTGAGTATTACATGTAGACTAGAAAAAGACGCTTGTACCATGTGCAGCTTTTTTTATCATCAGAAATCTGTTCCCAAGGTCTCAGTTTTTTTGTCCCAGCCCAGTATTTATTTATTCATCACAGTATATACAGGGATATACAATCATTTATTTACAAATGTTTGTACTAATCCTCTTGCATCCACAGGCTCTGCTTTGCAATCTCAGCACTTTATTTAATGTGCCCAGCAAAAATCAGTCATTATATGTTGTGCCAAGGGACCAGCACGTTCTATGTGCTACTGTGTGCCAGGCGACCCTGCGGGTGATGCCAGCTGTGTGCTTAATCATTACTGGGTGCCTCTAACCTTACCATTACTAATGTTAGGTTCTTTCAATCGATTTCTTCAATAAAAAATGCAGCATAGTATAAAACGGCTAAGTCTCAAACATTTTACTATCAGCCATACATAAAGGCATGTGTTTAGCTGAAACAGGTGTTGGGGATGCATTCTATCCCAGAAGTAATTGGAAGTCAAATCCTGAAGGTATTCAAAGGTCTAAGCTGCTGATAAAGGAAATTATCAGAGTTTTGTCCCTGACATGCAGGCTCTCATGAAATGGTAGTGACTTTCCCTGAAGTTCTGATTCTAGCTGCAAGAACTAGACCTATGTTGATGCTAATATTTTATTAAATATAGATATGAAAATGTCTGAATCTATTAGACTATAAAACACAATATTGTTATAATTTCTTGACCATTAAAGATTCAGAGCTATGTTGAGTCTTGTAACTACTATCCTTCTTTGTGAGTTTTCTTTTCAATAAGCCTTTGAGTTTGTTTCAGTGTGAAGTATTCTTGGGATCAAAGGGTATACCTGGCATATCAGTGCTCAGGAGGTAGGTAATATTACACTGGGAAAATTTGTGAGCACTCATTTTGGCTGATCTCAAACACTCAGCCTTTGTGCAACTGTTGGTGTAGTAGAGTCTGGGTGGAGGTTTTTGAAGATCAGTAGGAGGGCTACCATGCCCATCTTGTTTGAGAGCTGAGAGAGAGACTTGTCACTTTGCTTAACTTCTGTAAAACAGAACAGTGCCAACAGTTCTCTCTAATATATCCAACTATGGTTGGATAATTTTCAAAGAAAATTTTCTTCTTTTATGTCATGAGCAATATCTGAAGGAAAATTTAAGAAAATGTGTCAAGTTTTGAAAACTAGAAATCTTTGGAAAATAACAATTCACCCTACCTCAGGATATCAACATTGTATTGATGCAGGGGCCGTTTCTGTGCTTCTATCTGATGGGAAATTCTGTGCAAAGTTATTTTTAATGATTCATGTTTCAGAAAGGCCAAATTATTTTTCAGCATATATAGTCCAAGCAAGACTTCAAGAGTTTAATAAGTAATTAAAACCTGCATAAAAGATGAGAACTTGGAGATACAACGGATTCCTCATAAAATGTTTTATTAATTGAAAGGCTAACCAGAATGTCAGACTGTATGAATATCTATGTGAAGACCGGAACAGCTGTTTAAGATGCTGTTGGGTGATTAAGCACTCGCTTTTCCTGTTCCACCACATCAAGGTCAAAGCCCTTGTCCTCACCCTTAAGTTTTGTTGCAAATGTGTTAGAAGTTAGTTCCTTTTTTTTTTTTTATTATTTAACCTGGTTTGTCTGCCTTTCCCCATCCAATTTAGTTACTTGTCTCTCTGAGGTATCATCTGGTACCTCCTTTTTGCATGGTCAGCAGTAACCCTGGTAAGACATCCATTGCCCTGTAAAGCTGCCCTGACAGCTTCCAGCTGGCCAATACTTCAAAAGTGGTGAAAAAAGCATATCAGCATATCCTTGACTTCTGGTTTGGTGATACAGTACGTGACTATGTACTCGTATCAGCAGTTGTCTTTTTATGTTGTAAACACTTTGGGGCTTCTGAGGTGACATATATATTTAACTTCAGAATAGAAACTTCCCAGTAAGAGAACAAATTATTAAGGTTGCAAAGTGAAGGATTCAAAAGGTACAATACTCCTCAGTTAGCTTCATTTTCTGGGCAGATTGTACTCTTCAGGATGCAGCCTTTTATTACATGATCATAAATTTATTTTTTTTGCACAGTTGCTCCTTTAACTAGTGCACTGGATGGCTGGAGTTCTGAAGACTACGTATTTATTCTCTAAAATATCCTTGTTTCATCTTTAGCAAAAGTTGAAAGATATGTACAGAATAAAGCAAGAGTTTTGAACGGAGTAGCCAGAGGAGGGCAGATGCACACTGCCTTGAAGACCTGGATGTTTTAACTGGCAGCTGCTGGGCATATGATATAAAGCAAATGACTTAACAATCAGATTAAATGCTCTGTTATTTTTCTTTATTTTCTGGGTTACTGGCTTGAGATCTTCACTTGCTTGCAGTTAATGCTCATAGCTTCCTGCCAAGTCAGAACTTCAGTCACCCTCACTTCCGTGGCTCTCATTCCCCATTTCCCCTGTGCGTCTTCCTTCTTTTTTGTCCCACTTTGAGTTAGTTACGAGTTCCTATCTCCTCAAAAAATCCCTGTTCCAGCCTCCCATTCCTCCAGTCTGCTCAACTGCCCTTCCACATCCACATCTCACTTCCTTCCCTTCTCTTACTCTCTCTCCAATCCCTCCAGTTCCTCTATTACTTTGACTCTTGTTTTCCCTCTCTCCTGTCAGACCAACAGCTTCCTCTGCCACACTACCTGGACACCCAGCAGGGACTTGTAACTACAACAGCAGAGCTGCAGGCTTAGGACCTCCTTCTGACCTGACCTTCCTCAGCAAGCACTCTTCCAAAGGCTACAAACAAATGGAATTATTTCATGCTGCATGGGAGTACTGAAAATGACAGGTGAAATTTGGTGAATATATTATTTTGGTTAAAACTGTCATTCAGGATGGATACCAGTGAAAAGAATGAAAAATGGTCCACTTGGCCATAGCCTCATTTGGTTTTGTTAAGGTCAGGATGATCTGGATAGAGGATCAGAGAAAAAAACTTGCTTGGCTAGCTGAGGAATCACCCTATTGGAAATATCAAAGACCTATCAAAGGTCTGTGCTTATTAAGTACTTATGAAGTACTTTTAATCTGACAGAGAACACTTTTGTTCATGACACTTACCAGACTGTAATGTAGCTCAGAATTATATGTATAGGTGTTATACATATGAAAAAACTTATTTATTGGACAACAGCCAACTACACTGTAAAGGGAAAAAAACTTTTCTGTTTGAATTAACACAGAAATGTTATTTTGAAGTTAAACACACATATACGTTTCACTCAATATATCAGGATATGACCTGATTTGACCTCATTACTTTTTTCAGAAAGTCTTCCTCCTTTGAAAATGTAATGATCCCAATAATATGTTTATTTGGCTTCCTAGCCTGCACTTGTGCTTAACTTCTCCTCAGGATATAGAAGGGTAACAACAATTACTGATGAGTCAAGCCTATTTAAGAACTTACTGTAATGAATAGTTTAAGTGAGAACAGAGCAGAAAGCTGTGTTGGAGGATCTGGCTCCTGCCTGGGGTGGGAACCATTTGTTTCTTTAAAACGAGAAGCAGGATGCAGTTGGCCTGCTAATCACAAGCACCAGATTACTGTCTCAGGCAAAAATTGCTCAGTCCACATAGTTTAAACCAGAATCAAAGCAGTTTAATGATTTATTAACAACGTGCAATTAACCAGCAATCAGTGAACCATGTAAACAAGAGCAATATTTGCAGTGCAACAGATAAATCACAATACAAGAGATAAAACAGAGTATTAGATGCATATAAAGTTTAATACGCATTTATGAATTTCTACCCAATCATAATGCATCCCAGAATATTCTATTTGCTCTGTGGAGGTCCTGGTGGAAAACAACCTGTCCATGAGCCAGCAGTGTGCACTTGTGGCCAAAACAGCCAATGGTATCCCAGAGTATATTAGGAAGAGCACTGCCAGCAGGTCGAGGGAGCTGACCCTGCCCTTCTACTCAGCACTGGCAAGGCTGCATCCGGAGTGCTGCATCCAGTTCTGGGCTCCTCAGTACAAGAGAGACCTGGAGCTCCTGGAGCAGGTCCAGCTGAGGGCAGCAAGGATGATTAAGGGACTGGAGCATCTCTCTTATGAGGAAAGGCTGAGGGAGCTGGGCCTATTCAGCCTTGAGAAGAGATGTCTTTGAGGGGACCTCATCAATGTCTATCATCAATGTACATCAAAGTACCTGAAGGATGGATCCAAGCTCTTCTTGGTGGTGCTAAGCACCAAGAAGACAAGAGGCAATGGGTAGAAACTGATGCACAGGAAGTTCTGCCTGAGTACAAGAAAGAACTTTTTTACTTTTTAGTGTGTGGGTGACCACGCACTGGAAGAGATTGCCCATAGTTGTTGTGGAGTCTCCCTCACTGGAGATATTCAAGAAGCGTTTGGACACAATCCTATGCAATGTGTTCTAGAATGACCCTGCTTGAGCAGGGAGGTTGGACCAGATGATCCACTATGGTCCCTTACTACCTAATCCATTCTGTGTTTCTATGATTCTGTGATTCTACACTAATCCCAGCAGTCAACATTTATCCTCCCATCAATGTGGTTTATGTGCACAGCCCCTCCCAGGAGTGTGGGTTCCTCCCCTGCACACCTCTTCTGGGGGAGAGCTTGGTGTTCCAGGTCTGAGTGTGCCCCAGAAGTAGTGCAAAAGCTCCCCTACATCTACATGTCACTGAGATGTAAGTCCCACATCCTGCCTCCTGTCCTGTCACCACTAGCTGATGGTGTCTTTCTAGCCTGAGCAGGCTGTGATGCTGGCAAGGCACCTTCTGGCAGGTTCAGACCAGGGAATTTAATTATTCACACTGATGGGAAGACAGGAATATTGTTTGTAGACCAAAAAGCCAAAAATAAAATAAACGGCAAAAATCCCAGTTTGTTTGCTGTGTGATGAAATAATGGAAATGTCCATAGACAGTTTTCGTGTCTGAAATCCAAATAGTTTTGCCCTCTATGCATATTTTCTATGCATTTTTCATCTAACAGAAACATTCAGTTTTCAGTCATGGTCTCAAATACATAGCTAGGATGGCATAACAGTAACAGTAAATGTGGCTGTTCAGACACCATCTAGGTAGGGAAGTTAGGATGCAGTGAACTTGAGAGTCAATTTACAATGTAATAATGACTTTCATTAGCAGGTACAAGGAGAGGTGCTGTGTGCCCCCATAAAGCACAAATAGCAAGTGCACTTCATATTCACATCTCATCTTAGCACTGTAAAGGATTCTGTAGTTTCTTAAATCCCACTGACGACATGTGGTACCTTCGTATCTTATTTACTGCGAAGGAGAAGAAAGCAACAACTGTGATGAGATTTTAATTTAGAAATACTAGGGAAAATGTATGAATACACAAGCTCCAGGCTGGACATCACAAGCAAAAATAAATCTTTGATAGCTCAGGAAAGGACAGGATTTTCCATAACTGAAGCCTGTTTCAGGATGTAACTCTTATTAATATAACTAGTGAACAAAAAGATGCTATTTTATGACATCCAGTAGGAGATAAAACTCACATTCAGTTTGGTGATTTCATAGTTCTTGTTAGGTACCTAGAGAAAGGAATAACTGATGTGGTGGCATCTTGCAGAATAACTTTCTCCCAAAACAACGTGTGATTACAGATTTTTTAAAATGAAAATATGAAACTGTTTATAAGGATGTATCTAAAATACATAAATCAAAGCACTCTTAGTTTACAGAACACTTAAACACTGTATTGAGAGACTGTAGTTTATTTGCAAAACACAGTAAAGACTATTGCTGACAGACTGAACAGACTATTATTTTAATGATGTTGACTGCTGTTGGTAATAGCAAGTGGAACCATCATTATCATGTAACTTGAACTATGTGTTTAAACCATGTACAGATGATATATATCAAAACCTGGACAACAGATTAGCTTCAATCTGGCACAGCAGTCAACAATGCCCGTGTGCTTTCATTGTGAGTAACAATCTTTCATGCATTGCTTGAAAATCAATCTTTTAAGAAGCTGCAGCAAACTGGGGGAAGAAAGAAGTGAAAATCACTGCAGAAACCACAAAGAATAAATTATGGTCTTCATTCAAACTGTGGATTACAGCATAGAATTTGCAAA
Organism: Oxyruncus cristatus; assembly: GCA_013399855.1. Classification (NCBI taxonomy): domain Eukaryota; kingdom Metazoa; phylum Chordata; class Aves; order Passeriformes; family Cotingidae; genus Oxyruncus; species Oxyruncus cristatus. The sequence continues at coordinate 371,564 of VXAY01003289.1, read as the reverse complement.
GAATCTATGAATGCTTAACTGATCAGTCAACAAATTGAGCATTAAAATTGAATTTTCTAGTAAGTTGGGAAAAAACCTTTAAGCAACGACATGATATGGCTTTTACGGTTCTTGCATGACTACTAAATTAAGATGAAGGTTCCAAAAAGCTCCACTAACATGAGAAATGCAGTTTTCAACTTTGAATATGATTGGATGGGAAGCTGTAAGAGTTCAAATGGCATATGCTAAACCTCTTCCTGACAAAAAAAGGGATCATGTACTGTACGAGAAAGAGAGTGATTCAAAAGGAATAGGAAAGTACAAAGAGCCTACTGGTTAAAATTATAATATTAATATTATTTACAATAAAATTATGATTAATCTAAACTTAAAGGTACCAAAAACCGCACAGAGCACTCCCAGTACTATCTCTCAAGTGAAAAAAAGATTCACATTCCTCAGCCTGATGGCTACCCTGTTGCCAATTCAAGAGAGTTAGAGAACGTGGGTATCTTTTAAGATAAGAGAAGATACAGGAATGGCAGCAGCGAAGAAATCATCCTATATAATTAATCAGAATGATAGGCCTATAAATTGTCTTTGCTGAGAAGAACATCTGTATTTATTTTATGACTGTGAGGGAAAAGGATTCTGCAAGAGCTCTTGACTCTTGTGAGGCTGTACCGTGCCTTGTACTCCCTCATAGGAGAAGTCCATCAGTGACTGAAACCCTGTACTACAGACCTCGAGTTCTCTGGGAGTATTTGACATCCAGCAACATGTGTGTGAAGATGAAAACAGGGAGCCAGAGCCCAAGTCTTGAGTAACAGTGTCCTCAAATCATCTGTCCTGACATAGCTAGCAGTAAGTCAAATTTGTGTAGAAGACAAATGTTTATACATAATCCATTTTGTCATTTTTCCTCCCTGCTCATCATGCCCAGTCTCAAAAAATCAACTAAGCTCCAAACTCTATTTAATTTTCAAGAGATCTGTTGATTTCTTTTCACTCAAATCAGCTTTACATCTATGGGCAACTATTTTCGCTTCATTCACCTATAGAAGATGGAAATTGGATTTATTGATTTTCAAAATTCCTCTTCATAGGTGGACCTGGCACCTCATTTTCCATTTTCTTTTCACTGACATGTAGAAAAAAACATGGGAAATGGGGGTCTTATACCTTCATAAACTGTACAAAATACCTGCGGAAGACATAGCATTTTGTCTGATGTGTTGCCAGTTATCTTCAAGAATGCAATAAAGAAGCAATTTTGCATGTAACTGTGGTGAGTTGACCTTGGCTGGCTGCTATGTGCCCACCAAGTTGCTCTATGACTCACCCTTCTCATCAAGACAAGGGAAGAAAATAGAATTAAAAACTCATGGGTTGAAAAAAGGCAGTTTAGTAAAGAAAAGCAAAGACCACACATGGAAGCAAAGGAAAACAAAATGACTTATTCTCTACTTCCCATTAGCTGGCAATGCCCTGCCACTCCCTTGGAAGGAAGGCCTCTGTATGTATAGTGGTTGCTTTGGAAGACAAATGCCTACCTTCCCTCCTTTCCTGTCCTTCTCCTAGTTGTTGTTGCTAAGTATGATGTCATATCATACATTAGGGAGGTGATTCTGCCCCTGTACTCGGCGCTGGTGAGGCCACACCTGGAGTGCTGTGTCCAGTTCTGGGCCCCTCAGTTCAGGAGGGATATTGAGGTGCTGGAGCAGGTGCAGAGGAGAGCAACGAGGCTGGTGAAGGGACTTGAGCACAAGTCCTATGAGGAGAGGCTGAAGGAGCTGGGGTTGTTTAGCCTGAAGAAGAGAAGGCTCAGGGGAGACCTCATCGCTCTCTACAACTACCTGAAAGGAGGTTGTAGCCAGGTGGGGGTTGGTCTCTTCTCCCAGGCAACCAGCCGTCAGACAAGAGGGCATGGCCTTAAGCTGTGCCAGGGGAGGTTTAGGTTAGATATCAGAAAGAAATTCTTTCCAGAGAGAGTAATCAGCCATTGGAATGGGCTGCCCAGGGAAGTGGTGGATTCTCCATCCCTGGAGGTTTTCAAGACGAGGCTGGACGTGGCACTTAATGCCATAGTCTAGTAACCACAGTGGGGTTGGATCAAGGGTTGGACTTGATGATCTCAGAGGTCCTTTCCAACCCGTCTGATTCTATGATTCTATGATTCTATGATATGGTAGGGACTATCTCTTTGGTCAGTTTGGGGCAGCTGTCCTGGCTGTATCCCCGCCCAGCCTCTTAACCACCACCAGCCTACTGGTCTTTGGGGATTTGGCTTGCAGAGGCAGCCTTGATGCTTTGTGAGCACTGCTCAGATGTAGCCAAGACACTGGTGTGTTATCAACACTATCCTAGCTACAAATACAAAGCACAGCACTATAAGGATGAATGAACATGGAGATAATACGTGTCTGAAAATAAAAGCCAAGCTCAAGATTTACTTGTCATGATCATGTAGAAACTACATCATACACAGTGACATTATAGTGGAGTGGATTAGTGGATAGAATAGTACCCACACCTGTTCTTTAATAGAGCTCTAGATGAGATATTATTGTAAGTCATTCCCATTTCTTGCGTAAAACACTGCCTGCAGGAGCTGGTGACAAGAGCACTTGAAGCTTTTCTAGAAGTTATTCATGGAAGTGGTCTTAGAATATAGGTTTATCAAAGCATCTGCAGACAACAACAAGGCTTATTTACTAGGGGAGATGGAGGTGTTCTGGACTAAATCAGATCCCAAAGGATCCTGCAACTTTTACCAATAACCAGTCTCTGTAAACTTTAAAGGAATCCTAGGCAGTCACCTGATATTCTCCCTTGGGCTGTGGTTAAGCTTGCATAAACAATTTTGTGGCTAAACCATGACAGTGAGACATTTCAGAAAGCCTGCATAACTGACATTTTTCAGCGCAGCTTTGTTTTACTGAAAATCGTTTGTCATCCAAAAAAGATAAAACCTGCAGTTGCTTAGATAAAATTTTTTCATATAAAAGTTTTGTGCAAACTTTCAGCTAGCATTTCAGATACATAACCAGGGTATGTAGGGCACGATGGGCTATCGCTCTTTTGAGATCAGCAATCCAGCTGTGTCTTACATCTCATCCATCTCTGCAGATGCTGAGGCAGATGAAACACTACCAGTCAATTGAAGCAAACAGCAGCTTTTCTATCTTACACGCTCATCTTAAATTAATATCTCTGCTGAGTTTGTAAACACTACCTGGAAATCAAGGCAAATACTTCCACCCAGGAAAAAAAAATGTGATCAGTTAAAAGCTTTTTGTCTACTGGGGCAGTGGACCTTCCAAACTACATAAAGGTACAAAGATAAGTCTTAAGGGAATAAGGTAATTTATAGTGTCTGCTAATTCAACAAATTTGTCAGTATGTAAGATATTTAACAATCACCACACAAGAAAGCATGTTGGAGTAAGTAATCTGATATCCAAAAAAGAAATTAATTTTACTTTGACACCTCTTCTTTAGCTGAGAAATGATGATCTGTGCCCAAGGCTATCAGACATCAATGCACAAAATTATTCACAAAGGGTTTATGGTTCAAGTGGTAAATCCAGTAATTTGCAAAATGTTGACCCAACTGAGTCAGCACAGAAAGCTTGATCTTTCAGTGTGATGAAAATGTAATTTTATGGATGTCGAGTTGAAGTTCAAAAGTGACATATAGTGTCATACAGATAAATAGTTTTGCCAACAGCAATGCCATACTTCATAAGTACTTGTCTGGCCAATAGTAACTGCTATGATGATTAAGAAGGCTGATAAAATGCATGTTTTATCTCCTTTTACATACCATGTGGTTCTCTAGAATTAAAAATCAAGATATGCCTTTTAAAGAATTGTTTTTAACTCTATATTTCATTTATATGAAATGAAGATCTATGGAGATTTTTTGTAACTTATTCTTTTCATTACTATTATTTTATATTTACCACTTTCACAAGATTAAAGATAATTTGCAGTCACTTCATTTTTGAATCAATGACAAATTGAAAAGTGAAAATGCTGTGTAGAATTATTGCATTAGTTAGTTTGTAGTTGCTAACAATGAAAAGTGAAATGAGGGATCATTTTTATTACTCTTCCATTTTTCCTGTGAGGACATTATTACTCCGTATAATTTCTTTTTTCTCCCTCAAATAACTTCATATATAATGAAAAAGCATATGAAAAGTGGTATGTAGAGCTTTCTGGATAGTGCAGAAGAATGTAAGAGCCTGCCATTATTTTATTTATAACAAAGAAGTAAAACATAGCAATTGCTTTCTTTAATTATCTGTTCCCATTTGAAGCAATCAGGTAAAGCCAAACTTACAGTTAAAATGTAAGCTCTCTAGGCCATTTCTGATGTGTCTTGAAGGGGTACAATTAATATTTAGGACTGAGTTCTTCTATATTTATTGAAAGATGTTGCATACCCTAAATATTACCCTTCTGAGTAAGTGAAGCTAGTGAAGAAATTTGTGTCCACTCGACTCAATCTCATTCTGAGTTTACACACATGTTAAACACAAACAGACCTTCTACCTAATCTTTTCCTTTCTGTACAATTTACATAAAAGCCTTGGAATAGGAATACAGATAAAATCCTGTTAATTACTCTTATTGTATTTATTATAAATTGCACTTGTGCTGAAGCCCAGTACTTGTGCTTCCTGCTGTATAGCATGCAGAGTCTGACCCCAAAGATAACATTCAATGTCAGGTACTAAAAGGCTGAACAAGTCTATGTTATCATACACTAAAATTTGAAAATTAAAAAATATGTGCAAATCTCACTTTATTTTATTTTGATCAGTTCTCTTATTTGAAGGGTAGGGAAGAAGACTTGGCTGTTTCAGTTAGGAGACTAGATCAGTAAAAGTCTCTTGGGTTATATGCTCAAGATGAACCTGTGTAAGAAGATCCAGTATGAATTCTGTCCCAGGTATGACTTTGGGAAACTCTGCGGCGTCTAGGGTCTGGCTCTGCGTTTTTCATGGAACTTCTCCATGTGGCTCATCCTAAACACAGTGGTGTGGAACTTCAGGTTGCACCTTGCACAACCGTTTAGAGAGAAGGGTTGTTATTGTCGCTCTTTCCACCATCACGGTTTGCATGCTATCCATACAAAGTAGAGAAAACATTTCTGTTTCCTTCTCTGTTCCTTCCCCCGAAATATTGGTCTTGTTCTTTTTTTCTTCTGTTATGTGACATTAAAAAAAAAGAAAACATAAACTATAACAAAACAGGAAAACAAGGGGCGGGGGGAAAGGAGAAAAAAACCCAAATGTTTTTTGGATCAAAACAAAATTGAGGTTAGTCCTGATGTGTATACTAAAGAAGACGTAAATTTAATCATTATAGTTATAGAAGTAGATAAGTAAATACTGCAGCAGCAACCATCAGTTTCCTTATTCTCATGCTCTTGACAACACATGCATTAACAATGGCCCTCAGTGGCAGTCCTGTTAGGACTAACTTATCCTTGTGTAAGATTAATGACTTTTAAGAACCATGAAATATGAACTCCTGGCTATCTTCTCCTCTTCACTCCTAAACTTCTGCCTTCCATGCTGACTGAATCTCCATTTCTTCACTAAGGTTTTCAGCCTCTTATGGCTGCCTGAATCTACCAAAACTTTTTGAGTTACTCCTCCCCAGTTTTTGGAGGAAGTAATTTTAATTTCTTGAAAACTTTCTATGCAAGCAAAGTAAGATGAGCAGAATGCAAAAGTCACTTGGGATTTTTTCCCAGGCCAGCATTCAGACTGGGGATAAAGATATTTTTTCACAAACATCCGCTTCTTTTGCAATAAAGGTTTTATGAAATTTTGTTTCCTAACTTACCTAATATCAGCAATGTCTTTATTTCATTCACTCTTTTAGTTTGATATCTTTCAGACATAACCTCAAAAATATTATAGAAAATGTGAAGATATTTTTTTTGCCTACTTTCCTTTCCTCTTCTTGCCTCCTCTGTATTAAGCACTCAAAACCACATGAGTTCCTTCCTACATGTTTAGTTCTTTCATGCCTGCACTAGGAGCTTCCTGTAAAGGTGCAAAATAAAAATATATGAAGCAATCCTACAAAATGCTTAGATAAATGCAAGATTAAATTAAAAAGCAGGAATTGCAGTGGGATGCAAACATTGTAACTTATATAGCTCTGCAAAGTTCACAGACTCAGATATATCCTTTGGGTACCTCTGAGTACCTCTGAGTCTGTAAATCCCATCAGTCCTGCACCAAACATCCTCTAGAATGTTTTCAGAGTACTCCAAAACAGCTGATTTAATATTTTTGAGTCTAATGCACTTAGCTAAGTGATTCTTTGGATGTTCCATCTATTAGTGAAGTTTTCTCACTAAAATATATTTTTAATAGAAAAGTAAAACATCTCTAAAAATCTCTGGTACACTGCACTAGACAGTTATTCCACATGACTGACCCCAAAACATCAGGGTCAGTTAGGAATCGTCACAGTGTCAGTGGATTTCCAGAACCAGTCTTGTTCTTCACCCTGGTTAAAAGATATTTTTTTGTAATTTATAATATGCTCTTTTGTGTTTATGAGAAAATTTCAAGAGGAAACAAACATAAAGCAAAAGTTATAGGAAGTCTTAATAAATCCACTTGTTTCATGTATTCAGCTTGTAAAAGAATTACAGGTTTAAATTAGAGCTTGTTACAGGGTTTTTTTTGCATTGGAGAGCGTTAGTTTTATTGCCTTTTTAACACATTCTAACAGCAATATATATTCTTAACTATTTTTCCAGCACTGAGCCTGCTAACAGCAATCTTCTGTTTTTTAGCTTATGAAGAGCATCAGTCTCGAGGGAGTTCATTAACTAGGTGCTCTGCTGGCTCTGTCTCCCAGGTTATCTGCCTGTAACATGAAGCAACAACAGCAGATGCAGTAGAATTGACCTTGCCTTTCTTATTAATGTCTGTAACACTATTAAAGGCTAAGGCTAAGAGCATATATATCATGAACTGACTTACATATCACTAAAACTGATCCACCACTATAACACCAAATATTTACCTTACCTGGAGCTACAAGTTATTGTACGGTTATTTTGTTGGAGCTCAAGCAAGATGAACTAAGAATTTCTGTTAATTATTAAGCTGTGATAAAAAATATGATTTGCCCCCTCCCAGAGATATCTTATGCATATGATCTCTGAGTCCCAGGGAGAACTTCAATTGGTGTGAATATATTCAGTGCAAGAAATCACATCAAAAGTATCAACTAGAAGTAATTATCAGTCCAGGAAAATGATTCAAATTTCTTAAAATTAAGATTTTAGCTTGCCATGGTTATTTCTATGCAAATATGTTACATTTTTTCAACCAACATGCAAGTCTTAATTAAAAGCAGACTGAAGTTTTGAATAGCAAGAAAATGTTAAAATTCATGCTAATTCGTGATTACTTGAGCCTCAGCTACAAATGAAAATCATATTTTTTGCTTGTTGCACTTGTTTTCCCTCCGCTTTTCTAATGAAGAAAGACATCATACAATGCCCTATTAAATTACATGTTGAATGAGGTCTTGAGAGTATCAGTAAACTTCCTTTATAGTGACTAGCTATAACAACTCAGAGTGGTATACTCTATTGCAAATTTATTTTTATATGAAATATGTGTCTTCCAGTATATGAGTTGAGTGATTTAATCCTCAGAATATGACATCAAAATTGTGTCCCAATTTGCAATAGAAATTGTGATAAACAGTTTTGTTGACTGAATCTACTCAGCCGTATTTGATTGACAGTTTCAGCTCTTCTGAAAGGTGGGTTAATAACTTAGAACCCCTTGGAGGTCAGTCTGGTCAGTGTGGGTAGTGCCCTCTGCTAAAATGGCACATTTCAGATGGGGCATATCTGATGGGTCAAACTCCTCAAAGTAGGGCATGATACCTGCAAAACTGTCACTGGGTGTAGGTTGTCCTTGGACCACAAGAGTGGAGCAAGCAAAAACTAAGATTGCATCAGCTGGCTCTCCTTTGAGCTTCATTCTGAGGTAAGCAGAATGAAATAAGGATCAGGAAAAATATTCAGAGTTTAATAGATTTTATTACTTTCCTTCCATATTTTTAATTATCTGAAACAGTACGCTAGTACACTTGACTTGATTTTGAGAACAATTTCAGATGTTCCAAATCTTCAGTGTTCAGTGAACTTATTATTTGTTCAAGAAAATCTCTTTCCCTACTTTCCCATTTCCAAATTATATTAACTTCAAGACAGTGTGTTACTAGTTCATAGTTGGACTGTGAGAAGTCTGCAGGAACTTTTGCAAAACTCAAGGCATGGATGGCCATTTGAAACAATTGTGAAAAGCTCTGACATATGAGTATTTAATTTAAAACTTGAAGAAGCACTTAAACTGAAGAACTCTGGTACAGCCAATCTAAAAATTTGGGTTTGTTTTTTGTTGTTGTTGTTTGTTTGTTTGTTTGTTTGTTTTGGGTTTTTTTTGGTACAGTTCTTCTCAAGCTTGAAGTAATATAGTTTGATAGTTAAGATTTTCTGAAATAGTTGAATGAAATTATAAAATGCTAGCTATCGAGTGCTAAAGAACCAACTACTGTCAGAAAGTAAGCTGTTTTCTCTTTGGTTTCTTTTCATGGTCTCTTGTGGCTTGGAGGTATGGAATGAAGCTTTGTTTGAACCTACTTCTTGTTTTCAGAGAGTTCTGGTTCTGGTGGAGCTTCTGAAGTCTTCCTTCGTCTTCTTGAGATATTTTTGTAATGTGTTCAGAAATTATGAAGGGTAATGCATTCACAGAGCCATCTAATTTATTCAGAATAAACATATATAATACATTAGAGGTGTTTGTATCATCTGGCTTTGAGACAGCTGGTGCAGAGTGGATTGCACAGAGGAGCTTAAAAATATTTAGTGTACTCTTAGATATGAGCATGTTTAATTTAAAAAATTAAAATTGAAGTGTCCTGGATAAACAGACGGGCTAAAATATTGATTAGGGAATTTTAAGGTTTAGTATTTTTTAATGCTCCCTTACTACACAGGATTTCTTGCCTTTTCTGTGTGCCTCTGCAGTACACTGAATAGAAGAACTTGTCAATGCTCTTAGTTCCCCTATATTGCTATCATCAGACCACACTGGGAAGTATAACAAGGATGAGAGGCTATGAACCGTACTGACCAAAAGTATCTGGTTGATCAATGCTTTGGGTGTTCAGCAAATATATTCTTTCACTCATCCACATAGACACTGTTGTTGCTGCTCAAAATCTCTTCTGCGATTAGAGTCTGCAAGAGAGATCATAGCAAAAAATATTTCCTCAGCTGCCATTTACATACATGCCTGCATAGAGAATCCACATCCTCTTCTTAGTATGCACTGAATGTGGCAAGGGTTGATGATTTTAAACCTTTATACAAATTCCCAAGATAGAAATGCAAAAATAAATTGAAACTTTTACTTAATTAAAGTAATTTTCCCCCCATACTTATAAAAAATTACTTGAGCAGGCAATGTTGAAATGTGTCAAAAATATCTCTTCTTGCCCAAGAGTAGATGTGACATATTTCAGCATAAATATTCGAAATACTGAAGTACTGAGTGATGGAATGGAGAAGGAAAAGTCATTCAGTACTAACTTTATGGCAAATGCAATGAATGCTTTTTACTGTTACATAAAACAAAGTCATGTGCATTTTTGTAGGAAGTTATACTTCCTCATCAACCAACTAGCCTAGTCTATTTTTTTCATGAAGTTCATGAACAGTTTTTTTGTTCATGAAGTTTATGAACAGTTCATATGAAAAACAGTAATACAGATAAATGCCTCTGAGGGAAAATAGTTATCTTGCTAGAGAGGAAATACTACTAGCACAGCACAGGAAATACAGTAGCAAAGCAGAGATAATATGGAAGAAGTTGTGAAGTTTTGGCAATAGATTCTTACACAGGTGTGCATACAGACAGTTTCTCTTTAGTTTTATGATCCTTTAATCACTAGGACTAACATACAATCTTGTCTTTGTCAAGTTCCTTTTCCAAAATCTTAGCTGTCACCCTAATGAATCAAAGTCTCCAGAGCTGAAATAATTTAAAAATAGAAAATAAACTACAGTGCCTAATTAAAATTCTTTCTGGTATCTGAGTTTATTCCTTGCCAATTAAACTTACAAATAATGCAGCTGAAGTTTATTTCTTTGAGTTTATTTTTGCCTTTCTAAGAAGACATTCCAATCACAAGAAGGTTTCAGAGCTGGTCCCCATGTTCAACACACAGAATGACATATTAATTAAGTTTATTTTTTCATTATAAAAGTGCCAGTGTTAACTACTCTGTCAAAAAGAATATTGTAATTTTGGCACTAATAAACTATGTGCTGTGGCAGAGAATAAAAAAGTTTTGGGAAAATGTAGGAGAAGAAAAGAGAAATATATCTACTATTTTTAGAAGGGACATTTCCTCAGCCACTGACACGTTTACTGATGCATTTGTACATGGTATGTGGATCAGACAAACTTATCAAGACATGCAGTAAAGAGTATCAGTGGAATTGTAAAGGTAATGAACACTATGAAACATAGTATAACAAAGAAAGGCTAAAAAATGGACTTCTGGATTCTATGCATTCAAAAACTTGCCTTGGTAACGACATGACAGTTATATATGTTCCCTATAGAAGAATATACTCTCAAAATATTGCAAACAAATGATGAATATTTCCTAACCTGTATTTTTCCTTTGTATAACAATACCTTCTTACGTGCTACTCCTCACATTTAGAAGTGATGCTGTTTGCATTTAATTTAGTAACACCTGGAAATCCTCATTTCATTTAGGTATTAAGAAGTGGAGTGACTTTAACTTGTTAGACTTCTGTAAACAAAGCATCTGCTATTTTTTTAAATCCTTTTTTTTGTTAGCTTGGCTGCAGTTCATACCTAGATGAATTGTTTGTGCACTTGGTGTCTCCTAATGGACACAGAATTCTCCACATTTAAATTCTTAGTCTGCTAAGCACTGAGACTAGTTGTTCATATATATTAACTTTACAAACCAATACTGTGGAAAAAAACCCTGATTTTTTATATAAAACAGACTTAAACTTGCTATTCTTTCTCTCTTTTTTCTTTTTGTTCTTGTTGTTGTTGTTGTTTTTGGTGTGTGTTTTGGTTTGGTTTGGTTTGGTTTGGTTGGTTTGTTTTTTTGGGGGTTTCCTTAATTTTTTGTTTGTTTGTTTTTTTGTTTTGTAAGGTTGTGCCCCAGGATGACAGATACACTATTTTTATGGGGTTGGTTTTTGCTTTTGTTTGGGGTTTGGTTTTGTTTGTATGTTTGTTGGGTTTGGTTTTTAAAAAAAAAAAAAAAAAAAAATAAACACCACTAGAAAAAAACCTAAGTTGTGTTTGGTTTTTATTGTATTAGTCTCATGATCAAAAAAATCAGAAAAATCCTACAAAGAAAGGTTTATTATTTCACTTTCAGATAAGACTGACTTGGTAAAATGTGTAGGACTGACTACTTGCCTCTCAGTCAGCTGAAAATTTAACCAGCTGTGATCAGCTTGATGTCTATTAGAATGCTCAGGAGCAGAACAGCAAGAGCTTTCGAATGTCCTTTATTGTCCAACTGATGGACAATTCAGGAACTTTCTTTTTAACGTCTGGTCTCCAATGTTCGCAAAAATAGAATGGGAGTGAAAGACCAGCTATTTCTATTGATTAAAATCAGGTTTGCACCATACTACTACATGCTGGAAAAGAAGGAGACAGATGTGGTCAGGTGTGGAAAAATATAATTATGCAACTGACTGCGTAGAGACATGTCTTGCCTAACGTGTCTGCAGAAGACCAGCACGCATAATATAAATAAAAAAAAGCTAAGTGTAAGTGCTGTGATTGTGGGATTCAGTCTGTCTGTTTTCACTGCTCTGAGGAAGCAAGCCACAAGTTTCACCTTTCTGCTTGCTCCAATATGGTGCCTAACCAATTTTCTTTAAATGTGTCAGCTAACTTTAAATAAAAAAGTATAATCCATTCAAATTCCTCCCCAAATATATAAGGATTTTTGTATTTGTAGGTACATGGTGAGCATTAGATAGACTAGAGGAAAAATATTAAACCTCAATAACTACAAAATTAAAGATGAAAACCAAACTTGAAGGTACTCAGATGACAGAGTTGGAGGAGTAAAAAAATTAGTACTTGACAGATGTTTCACTTTCTGCTTGCTCCAAAAAGAAGACTTGATCACAGGCAACATATTCACTGAAAGGCAAATCCTCAGCCCAGTGCATACAGCTGAATACAGTGGTCACACTGCATTCATGCCATCTTGTAAAACTTTTCGTGTCTTAAAGCAAAGAATCCTATTAGAGATAATAAAAGAACTTACCCAGTACCTGTAAACTTGAATTACTATTAATGCTGTGGAAACGTCTACTCAGTGACTGTGGGGCAATGAAGAGAATGAATGTGAATTCACTCTCAATTCTGCCTAGCAACTAGTTCAGGTATCACTAGATACTGTACTTTCATGGATTGGTCTCTGTATCTCCATAATATTATGGAGCAAAGAAGAAAATGAGAGCATATAATGCTTTGAACAAGGAAGAAATAAGACTTATCTCATGAGCAGGAAATCTAATAAAACCTGATTTGCTTTAGAATTTCATCTCAGAGTCTTCCTCCCCAAAGAACTTGTTTCCTCACACCTATCTTATTTGCACTATAACACACTTGGTTCCCAAATAATGTTCTTTCTGTGCTTATCTTTAGTTTAGCTACTCCTGTCTTGCCCTTAATTTGTGTGATGGAGTAGGGGCTGTTTCGTAGCTGAATAATTAGTCAGTTTGTTGTTGACTTTTGAAACAGAACAACTGTGGTTTAGCTTCTTTTATTTCCTTACAATGTTTACTTAGGCTGTTCTTTCTCCAGTCAACTACAAGCTTGGAGAGATTTGTAAGTTAGTCAAATTTCCATACAGATACAAAAGAATGAAGGGGGAAAACCCAGTAGACTTCCACAGAAAATCAGGATAAAATGCTCTTAGAACTCTATCAGAGAGCAGACAGTTCTTTTTCAGGCTTTTCTTTGGAGTATACTAAAGAAATTTCACCCATTTATTTAACATAATATATTTAAACCATCCAATTTTTAAAATAACTATGCATGAGTTCTGGTCATTAAATGTATTTCTGCCCTCCATATAGAAATTAGCTTTTATTTTTTCTCTTCTGCTTATGCCAGTATCAAAACAAATTGAAACATTTTCATCAAAATAAATTAAGAGACCCTGTCAGATTGGTTAGCAACTGCATCAATAATACTTCCATGTTGCTTGAAGGAGAGCTGGATTGAGATCCATGCTCCAAAGTAGGTATGAAAAGCACATTTCAGAGCCTGTCCTGAGCAGTTGTACTGAAAAATTCCTCCTTGGCTTATACTCCACATCTTCTCTCGCCATGGACCTGGAATCAGATTTCTGAAGGAGCACAAAGGAAGTTAGGAATCTTCTAGGAACTTTGACTTTTATTATTCAAAAGAGGTTTTAGAAAATATCTCAAGAACTAAAAAATCTGAAGTTCAAAGAAAAAATTTTGAGCCTCACATACAGAAATGATTGGAAGAGTTTTCATATGATTTTCAGTATATTAATACCAATTTAAATTAGTGTGGTAAAACTGGAATCCTGCATAGATCAATTTGACCACTTTGCCTATATGGAAGACAACTTTGAATGGAAAGTTGTCGTTCCAACTTTATTTTTTATATGGCATGTATGATAACCCCAATATATAGTTTAGAACCCACATTTATTGCCCTAAGAACATAGCATGCTAAAAGTATTTGGATTCTGGAAGTAAAGGTTATCAAAGAGTAGTAAAGTTAGTAAAGATCAGTTGAAAGTTAAACAATATGTTACAAAGACACATATTGTTTCTAGGATGCATGACAAAACACTTCAAAGTGGGAAAATTATGAAATTGATTTAGATGCAAAATCAGAATTAAGCTTTTTTGTTTGCCTTGCTCTCTGTGCGAGTACAAGACTAAGTATTTATGTTCCTAAAGGTGAGGGAAAACTAGGTCCAGACAACTATGCTGGCAGCAAACCATTCCACTGAAGCTGCTGGGGGAACCTGATCTGTGCTCAGAGCTCACCCTACTTCGAGCAGGGGGCTGCACAAGAGACCTCCTGAAGCCCCTTCTGATCTGAATCATCCCGTGATCCCATGTCAGCAAACTCAATGGATTGACTCTGGGTTTAGACTTATAGCTCCTCCCTTTCCCGCTGCATATTGCCACATACTGAGGGTATTGCCAAATCATTCCCTTGGCAGCTGAGCTGTGACTGATGACTCAGCTCCTTCACCTGTCCTCTGTACTGATGATTGGAGGCCAAGGCAATGGGCTATGAGGCTTCCACAGGGTCCACAATTAGGCAGGATAGGGAGCTGGCAGCTCAGCACTCCCACCAGCGAGGGTGGGAAAAGCCAGATGTAGAGGAATAAGGGTACTAAGCAACAGGAAGAGGAACAATTCATTAAAATGCAATATATGTACTGAGAAACCACAGTGTAGCTGCTGACCAGTCTCCAGACAAGAAATGACTAGAAGGAATAAGAAAGTTGGAGTCAGCATGCTCCTGTGGCAGGGACGTCTTAGGTAGGAAGTGTTTTCAAAATGGCCCTCTTGCATGCTAAATCATAATGGAGCAATCCCTGCAGAGATCTTAAGTGCCAAGTGTGAGCTACTGCATTAACCAGAGCCATGCTCTGTATTTTGAAAATGTTTTATTTTATTACCTTCAAAATTCAACCAGTTTCTGGGAAAACAAAGTCACAGTTATGGAGTGACTCAGTTATTCTTATAAGAGAAAGATTTTTTGGAACATATAAAGTGAATCTAATGAGACATATAGAAACGGAAGCAGAAAAAAACCCAAGCTCAGAGCATGAATCACCTTTCAACCCCAACTGTATAATCATTACTATAATTAAATCCTCATAATTTAAGTTATGCTTCACTCAACATAAAATTGATGACTTCTGTTTTGATAGGAATTTTATTGTATTCCAGTAATCTGTTTTGTATAAATTAGGTCTCTAGGGTAAAATAATCATTTTGAAGCATACATTTGTTTGGATTTCTTTTCACACTACAACCAGCTCTTACTCTGGAAGTGGCTAATGCTCTCACAATTTGGAAACAAGGCAATGATTTACTGTCTGTGGTATTAATTAAATAAGAAATACACTGACAACAGGAGACTTAGCAAAAAGAAAAAAAAAAAACAACAAAACAAGACAGAATGTTCTTTAATACTAATCCCCAGCACTTACAGCTTATGCTTGAAGAAGAGTCAATTATCTTAGTCTAAATCCCTTTACTACCCATGCTCAAAAATCTTTTATTTTCCCCTATGTATATTTGAGTCTCATCTTATTTATCTGGTGTGCAGGGGAAAGCAGAAGTCCCTGGCCTGTGACTGAGAATAGCAAGCTACCATGGAGTCTCTGATGTTGCTCATACCCATGAGAGAAAAAAAAGTAAATAGTAAAGTTGCCATCGCTGCAGTCCAGCCAGAGTAGGACAGCAAACCATAAGGCCTGCAGAGAGGGTTGAGACAACAGGTTTGCAGTATCCTACAATAAATGTTAGATATTTCACCCATTTTACCTCACAGAAACATCCTCATGGGCTGTACACTAGTGTCCCAAGCTGTTCACCCTCAGTGGAGCTTTCATTGTATAGACAAATATTACATTAGCTTACTTCAAATCCAGGTTTGATAAGTACTTATGCTTTCTCAAAAAATTTGGGAAGTCCTACTCGTTTGCCCAGCTATCTCCTACAACAAAAAGTTGCTACCCCTTTAAATAAATACTTCTTTGTGCATTTATGTTTACACTTTGTGGATAAATACTTTGTGTGTTGTCTCATCTTTCTTTACTCTATACCCTTTAGGGCAAATGTTGCCTGAGCATGTTGTTGGCTTATCAGAGGCCAACCCCAGAGGGTCAGAGGCTCCCTGCAAAGGCCTAGGATGTCTGTGAATTTGAGAAATATGCCATCTCCTAACTGAAAACTTATCCAAGAGATTGAAAAAAAGAGAAAAATAAGAGGTCACCAAATCAGCGCAGAGAGAAAATAAAAAATTAAGGACAAGAAGGGAAATATTTCAGCAGCAAGGTTAGTAAATTAGGGCAGGATTTGGTTCAAGTCATAGAATCATAAAATAATAAGATCATTTACATTGCAAAAGAATCACAGAATCAACTGTCATTGAAAAAGACCTCTGAGATCATCAAGTCCAACCTATAACCAAACACCACCTTTTCAACTAGACCATAGCACTAAGTGCCTCATCCAGTCTTTTCCTAAACACCTCCAGGGATGGTGACTCCACCACCTCCCTGGGAAGCCCATTCTAATGCTCAATCACCCTTTATGTGAAGAACTTCTAATATCCAAGCCAAACCTCCCCTAGTGCAGCTTAAGACTGTACCCTCTTGTCCTACTGCTGGTTGCCTGGGAGAAGAGACCAACCCCCACCTGGCTACAGCCTCCTGTCAGGCAGTTGTAGAGAGTGATGAGGTCTCCCCTGAGCCTCCACCTCTGCAGGCTAAACAACCCCAGCTCCCTCATCTGCTCCTCAGAGGTCTTGTGCTCCAAACCCTTCACCGGCCTCGTTGCCCTTCTCTGGACATGCTCCAGAACCTCAATATCCTTCCTAAACTGAGGGGCCCAGAACTGGACACAGCACTCCATGTGTAGCCTCACCAGTGCTGAGTACAGAGGAAGAATCACTTCCCTGGTCCTGCTGGCCACATTGTTCCAGATACAGACCGGGATGCCATTTGCCTTCTTGCCCACCTGGGCACACTGCTGGCTCATGTTCAGCTTCCTGTCAATCAGTACCCTCAGATCCCTTTCTGCCTGGCTGCTCTCCAGCCACTCTGTCCCCAGCCTGTAGCGCTGCAGGGGGTTGTTGTGGCCAAAGTGCAGGACCCAGAAACTTGGTCTTGTTGAACCTCACACCATTGGATTCAGCCCATCCAGCCTGTTCAGGTCCCTCTGCAGAGTTCTCCTACCCTCTAAATCAACACTTATCCCCAACTTGGTGTCATCTGGAAATTTGCTAATGGTAGACTCAATCCCCTTATCCAGATCCTCATCCATGACTAAACCATGTTCCTAAGAGCCATGCCTACATGTTTTCTTAGAGTGAGATGTCACTATACTATTATGTACAAGATATGAATAAGGTAGGGATGATGTGGGGTTTGAGGTAGCCATGACCACCAAGGGAGGTTGTTAGAGGAGAGGTAAAATATCCCAGGGCACTGGGATAACTAGAGTCCTGTATTTGAGAAAAATGAGTCTGGATAGGTGCTTGCCTTTTCCCCAGGCTTCAAGGCCCCTGCCAAGGGTACTACTTGTGATGAACTGTAGCTCAGTGCATCTCTACTAGGCTAAGTTCTTCACAGGCTTTAGTCACTGCCATACTTCATTTATGTAACTCTCTGAAGTTGAGACACCTGTCAGCTTGCCTGGGGTAATGTTGGGCAACTACAAAAAGAATGTGGGAAAGTTTCAGACAAAAAACCCTTGTTCGTTTTCACTGAAGAAGTGAATACAGTGGCAATTTAGAAGACATCTGGATTCAGAACTCCTTTGCACTTCAAAAGCCTTTAGACACCCAAATCTTCCTTTAGAACTCCTCTCTGAGCAACATTTGTATGTCATTTAACAGAGTGGACTCTGATCCCACATTTAAGAGTTGGGACTTAGGCAAAATCTTCATTGCAAATTTAGTGTGATTCTCAAGTGTGAACACCTGTATCTGCTAACAGCAGCCGGTTAATGTTCAAGGTCTTCTGGCTGGTAATCAATAAACTCTTTGTGCCATGACCTTCTAATATATAATATATAATAAAAACTTATAGCTGGAAATGCAGATGCCTTTCCAGAAATCGCCAGTTTCCAACATTATCCTTTGGTCTCTCTGTGGCTCATACATAATTGCTGCTGCTCTTGTAGAAGAAAAAGATAACCCTTCAAGCCCTAGGAAACTGTTTCAATAGGGACAATAAAAGACCTAGGGTATTTAAAGAGAGGATTTTGATTTTTAACCTCAAAAATCTACAGCCATAAAAAAACCATGTCAAAAATCCATCACTTTGCAGGAAAAAAAACAACCAAACTGCAATTCCCCCTAAAAAACCAATGAAAGGCTTGAGAAGTTTGAAGCATAAAAAAAAAAAAAAGGAAGCAGAGAAACAGGTGAAATGGTATGGAGCTGTAAGGAAAACAGATTTGCTCATAAGTTTGTTTGGTTCCCCTAATTCTAAATTTCTTTCTTGTTAGTTTTTATCCTTCTATGTTTGTTTTTTTTTAAATAAAGAAATGCCTGATATTTTGAAGTGTAGCAAGTTTTTAAAAGCCTATCTAGTAGAGCCACATGAGAGTAACTGTCTAGTTCTTCATCTTTATGATGGAAACCTGTATACTCAGCACCAGGAATACTGAAGATGTAACATTTATATTTAACAGAAAAAGGAGATGCATATACTTCTTCTAACAGTTACTGCCAAATGCAGCATATTGTAGGATTCAGCTGTCACTAGGCCTGGAGGACTCAAGCTTTTTCATAATAAAATCTGCCTTCAAAGTCTCTGTAGGCAAACAAACCAACTGCTTCTTTACTTCCAAATGGCAGATTTAGTAATTTAAAGTTTCCTTAATTGGATTCCCAAGCCTTTTCACTGTTTAAAAGTGCATTCAGTTTGAAATATGGCTTTAGCTAGTATGCTACACATCAGGTCATAATCAGTGGCCAAAGGACAGATTTTGACAATTTTTTTTCAGTAATTTTAATAGCGTAGGGACATCATTTGAGAAAAATACTGTAAAATAGATCCTCAACTGAGGTAAAACTGCCTTTGGCTCTCACAGAGTTATGTCTTTTTCTATCAGTTAAGACTCTCATTTCAGACTGTTAAATGTGTCTATGCTAGGAGCTATTTTGATTTCAATAGCTCAAGAAGCAATTTAAAAAAAAAATCAAATTTTCTACCCTTTTGTACTACTTATTATGTTTTTTCTAATTTTGGTTCACTTGGAGAGAAAAATCTGTACTCAATAGCTTGGTTTTCTTCTCACATATTGGGAGAAAATGACAGTAGTTGTAAGTGTAACTGTAAAAGAAAGCATCAAGCCCATGCTGGTTCAAGATGGTAAAACACAACTAACTGTATGACTAGAAGAAACAGTGACCCCCGAATGCATAAGATGTTGCTCAAGCAAGCACGGCATTTTTCTACAGAGATGCCAACACCACAGAAATGGTCCCCAAGGGTAAGAATAATCCAGAGCATTTGTCTGGTAACCAATATCTTAACAACAAATGGTATGACATGAAAGAATTTTAGTACTTTGTTCAAATAAAGAAATACTCTCAAAACCTCTTTCCAGAGCTTTGCTATGCTCCTTTTCTTTATTTCTGTAATAGAGAAATGGACCTTTGATAAAAATACATACTTCCACTTATACAAAGCCGTTGTATAATGAATGGGTTCTTATGCAAAAAAAAAAAAAAACAAAAAAAAAAACCAAAGTGTCTGTTTATTTCATCACTACTCAAAGTATGTCTAAAACTAATCTAAAACCATACGAGTTTTTTTTTTCCTATAAGATTGTTGACCAGTGAAATTCTATTCATAGAACTTATAGCAAAAAATCTCTATATATTTGGTAGCTTATATTGTCATCTAAATTAAATAATACTATGTTTTCCACAATAGATTGTAAAAAATACAATGCAGAGCACCTATTTGAACATTTCTTTTTTCTATTTTTCCTCTCAGTTGCCAACTGTTAGGTTACATTATTATAAAATTTTAACCCAGTTATCTTTTTAAAAATCAGATCTACAATCTGATTATTAATCAGATCTAAAATTAGATTAAATTAGTCCACATCTTAGTGAATGACCCATTTGTCTTAAGAACATTTGAATAACTGAATTTGCATATGAAAATATGATTTATGGGATCAAGTACTGTCCACTATCTTGGTACCTTGGGATTCATGGCCATTCTACATATAATTCAGAGATATAAAAGGCCTATAGAGTTAAGAGTGAACCAAAGCCTGCAACACTAATATTCTGTGCACTGCATACAAAAGTAATGCCAGAGAAGGCATTTTCAGATTATATTTTTCACCTCTTCTCCCAAGTTCATCAGGGGCTGAGGAGCTGTAGGAAAATCTCTCATTACAAGGCAAACTCTAAGTAAGAGATGAAAAGATGCCGGAGAAGCTTACTCAATACCCCCACACTTCCTTCTTGGTGATTAGATGCTATGAGCCTGCCTTTCTATTAGAAAGCAGTTAATATTAACTCTCACAAGTCTAAACAGACCAATATATTGCCCATGGTGTTACCTGAATATTGCCAGTCATTCCCAAATGCAACAATTCTTAGTGTGCTGTGCAAGAGATCTGTGGAGATTTAGAAGATTTTTAAAATGCTACTCTCAGGCCATGCTAAGGGTTTGCAGCTCTTTAAAAACCTGTCAATAAAACATGTATTGTAAGAGTAACACTTGAGTCAAAGACAGATGAACTTTATAACATCTGTGTTTCATTCCCCAAGTATGAAGTGCTGAGCAACCACAAAAGTCCTTAAATAGCTGTAAGTATAGACAGCAGTGTTTGTAGAGGGATCACACCTCCAAGCACCTTCAGAAAGCTGATCCAAAGTTACAATGTGAATGTGAAGTAATTCACTCCACAATTCTTTGGGAAGGATAACTTTATCATTATCTATACGTAAATTAATCTCATTTGTAATTTGCTTATACAGTATTATCAATGGAAGTTGTATAAAATTACTAAATGTGTGAGTCAAACATTAAAAGAGCTTTTAGGAAGGGGTGTATCAATTAAGTATTGTTGGGAAATTTGGATTAGTCAGAAACTAAGAAGATTTAACATAGACAACATGAAACTGGCAAGCAAAAGTGCAATTAGTGATACTGATCTTCTGGAGTAAGAACACAACTTCAGTAATGATAAAAACATGACTTCTTACATTTTATAGAATATGCACCTGACTCATGAAGACTCACACATAAGTCAGGTGAATTTAAATTGCAAATTTAACACATAATTGAAGCATTTTAAAATATTCAGTTCCTCATGACAAATATGATTAGGAGATTAAAAAAAAAAAAAGAACTGGTAAAAAGAATAAATAAGTAAATTTAAAAGCCTAGGCCCCTCAAAAGAGCAGAAGTTATTAATTCCTAGTCATGTGACTTCTGTTTTCCACTTCTGTAAACGCATATGCATAAAGACAATATGTACCCAGGTTTTCAACATAGAAATTTCTCAAGCAAAAATTGCCCTTGTTTAAATGTTCTTGTCCAGACCAAACATTTTATAAAAGTTGTTCTTTATAAAACTTGGGATAGTACAATGGGAAACCTGCTCATTGATATTCATCAGCTACTGTCTTCTTTTTCAGAAGGGCTTAATCTGCCTGAGCGTTGACCATAGTTCAGATCATCCCAAAAGAGATATCACTAAAAGGTAGACAAATAACATGTTTAAGTGCTGTTATAAAGCAGTCTAGTGTGATTATCTCCTATATGGATGTCCTGTTGAGATTTTCCAACATTAAGGAAGTTCTCTGTGGAATATGATGAAGTAGCAAGGAGTATGTCTGAACCCAGAAGTGTAGAAGCTCTCCCTTTGGGGAGTCCCAAGGCAAATACAACGTTGGGGAAGATAGTTGAAGTAGAAGGTTGGAAGTGAATGACAGTGATGAAAAAAAAAAATTGATTTCTCCATTCCATCCATGGGCAACCATTCCCAGGACACTGTGATGTGCACCATTCTTATAGCAGGTGTAAATCCATTTCTTTCTTGCCCATCAGTAGAAAGAATGGGAAGTCAGAGAACGTGTCTTTCCAAACAACCTGTGCAGAATCAGCAGGAGGGAGCTTGACAATGGTCTTGCAGGTAGAGGGAAAGCCTCCAGCTGCAGGGATTTGCTGGTGAAAGAGTAGACCATTACCAGCAGCAGACCCAAGGACCATGGATGTGGGGTTAGGGTCAGACACCTGGATTTATTAACTTTTAAAACATTCATAGAAAGTCAGGGGCTGACAGAGATCAACTTTTTCTACATGAACATGTGCCAAAATTTTGAATCCACACCAGTGTGAGCAGGGCAGGACAAAGAAGGGCTGCTCACTAAGTGGTTTTTGACCACTGGCTGTAGAGGGGTTGACCATGTTCCCACAGCCCAGCTTAAACTTGTGGAAAGCCTCTTTCCTGATGGCCTGTCCACAAAATCATGAGGAGATACACTAAGAATAAAGATTTTTTATTGTAGATAATATAGACTCCATATCATAGAATAAAGATTTGATGTGACATTAAAATAAGAGAGAAAGAGAAATTACTGGAAAAAAGGGGCTGAAACATAATCACACGGAAGAATTACCACAAAGAGATGTTGCAAATATAACACAGTGAAATCTGAATAGAAAGTAACAAAAGTATGTATGAAAGAACTAGATCAAAATGTAAGATGAGAGAAGTTTGATCACATGGACTCTGGGATCAATACTGTGATGTTTTAAATGATGTGCTATAGCTCTGTGTTTTTGACATTCTCAGATGAAAAGAGGAATGCTGCTCAGCCAGAAGGAGACCTTGTTCCAGTGGGAATAATGAAGAAGTGCACCAACTCATCAGGAAGGCATATCAGATATATAGCAGTACCAGCTGTTTCTTGGTGGCTAGGCAATTTGGCAACATTGTTGAATTTGATTTCAGGAGTTAGTAAGAAGTCATTTCAGGACAGAAGAGCCAAGTTATATTTAAGGAAGCATTTAACATATTTTATTGCAAGTCAACATTTTCCAAAATTAAACATATGAATGAATAATTTTAATTTAATGATTTAATAAATATCTTTATATTCAGAAAGACTGGATGTATGAATTAAGAAAGAGAGTCTTGGCAACTTAGGGAAAAAATGACATGAATGCCAAGCATATGAGTAGAGTACCATGTATGAATTTGCATAAATAAACCCAGTGAAAGTTACATGCCTAAATTTTGTCAGGTAAACATATAAAACCTTTGACTGATGTCTGGATCAATGATTGACTTGGACATGTAAATCAAGTCATGGGCACTGCTCAGGGCCCCGGAGCAGGAATGCCTAGAAGAGGAACTCTGCTGGCACTTGCTTTTCTCAGGGTCACTTAGAGCTCCCAGGGGACTATGTTAAATTGTAATTGCCCAGGGCAAGATGCAAAGGTTTAAAGATTCACAGCTTACACTCAAGAAAAACATAAGAACAATATAATCCTGACTAGGGTCATTGATGAACAGCAGATGAGGATCCAGCCCAGTATTTTCATCCTCGCATCTCTGCTCATCTAATTCCTTTGTTTCCATTTTATCAATGCAATATTTCTATATTCCTCTCTACTCCCAAAAAAAACAGTGTGTGGGGTTTTTTTTTAATTTTTGTTTCTATTCCTTATACTGTGTTAGCAA